>DWON01008586.1:0-12029 GCA_018251015.1 Phocides pigmalion okeechobee | reverse complement strand
CTGTTGTCAATAAAAGTTATTGCAAATGGCAGTGATGTTGAAATCGATTGGTCGAGCTTCACTTGGGCATATAGCCGCGAGCACATTATGAAACACGTGGTGTCTATGCATTCGTTAGGGAAACAATACTATATTTGTTTTTGTATATTAACCTAATCCTATGTATAATCATTTGCGGTTATAGCAGGAAGTTACTGTTCAGCTGTATGAATAGTCATTTGCCTATTCGGTCTTTAATATTTTCAGTAAGAGAACCTATTAGAAGTACAAACATGATTTTAATATTTATTATATAATATTTGTTTTATTTATATAGCTATAAATGTTGATGTTATGTTCAAAAATATCAAAAACTTACTTTGTGCGAGCGCTCCAAAGGAAGAAATGAATACTGTGAGTACTTTAATAAAATTAAAACCTTGTTAATCCGTTTCGGATGGTATTAATAACTGTAATATGCTACTGTTATTCAATTAAAATTGTATATTGTATCGACTGGGCAGGATTTATGTTGTTTCTCGGCTTCCATTAATTTGAACCAACAAGGTACGTCTAATTAAGCAATATTAGACCCAGAATCGAAATATAGATTTTTATAAGTAAAAGTGTTACACAAATGATCATGGCTGGTTAGTTAAGTTGTCGTTACCATCTGGCTTGAGTCATACTCTCGACAAATACTTGAAAGTAGGTGGTTTACTCTGCTTCCTGTGAAAACAAACAAATTCTTTTCCGATGCTCAATTCGATTGATTTTATTTACGTTACAATATGAGTACAATGTCTGTGCTCTGATAAACACCGGACGACGATCAGCAGCTCTAACAATAATACGATCAGTGAGCAATTGGGACTCGTCATATTGAATACTAAATGCCAAATAGGACTCAATTATGTCACTAATGAGTGGAGAGAAGTGTAGATTTAATTTTCCGATTTAGGGTTAAGTCTTATAGTCTGCAGTCTTACAGATTGTTATCCTTAGTTATAGGTTTATTTTCTAAGTATCTTTAACTGGTTCTATGTAACGTGACTCAATATAATAAATATTCTTGACTCGAGAGCTTTATAAGTGTCGATAGTGATCAATTCATAATAGAGTACCTAACAGCAATTGTTTCAAAATTCAAAATCAATAGATTTTGATGGCGATAGGAAGCAATTTAGATTGAATGGTAAAATTGTTCAATTTCCTATTAAGCAAAATTGAATAGTAATTTTGAAATTACCATTTTTCAACAGACGACGCTTTAAATAATAAAGCCAAAGCAAATTAGTTCTTGGTGCCTCCCTATCATTACCTAAAGCCTAACCGCTAAGTAAGCTTATAAGGTAATAAGTAACAGGGTTGAGGCCAACAGCTTAAGCAAGTTTAATCTTAAGAACGTACAAATAAACCTTTTCGTGAACGAAATGTTTTCATTTAAGAAATATTATTCTTAAATATAACAAATACTCTTACGGATTTGCAGTCATTATACGTAACGTGTTGTGATGATTACGAAATTGTATAAAGATTAACGAAAGCGAATGAAGTAAAGACGTCGGAAGCATTCCTATGTTTATTGCATGGACTAATTATTTTTAGACTTATTTACTTTATCTAAAGAAAAGTGGAGCCTGTTGAGGTCGTAAAATGTAGTCGTAAACAGTATCCTTACACATAAGTGTGTCCTAACATCGGCCCGTCATTGTGTTGGACGATCGCTCGTAGATATTATTAGAATGGGCCGTAGCTGGAACACTCGGTCGTCGTACTTTGCGAAACTGCAATGTTGACGTGACTGCTATACTTACAATTTACAATATTTGCCGTGATTAGCAGAGATGAGCTGTGTTAGTCGAGATATTCCAAGGGATTATTGTAACAAAACTTACTAGAACAATAAATATCGTTGAAACTACCGAATAAGTCGTGAATGCAAGATATTTTTTAATTTGCGATCGTATGGTGACATCCACAATGACACCTGATAAAAGTTTTTTTTTTGGGAATTGTTCATATAGTCTCAATTATCACATTTTTCTGTAGTGAACTTAATTAAAATTAAGTTATATTGACATTTTTTATTATTTGAATCAACTCATTTTGATATTAATATAATATTGGAGGAAAAATCTGAGCACCAGAAGTTAGTCGAACCCGATGAAACATTTTTAGGCCTTGTATGGGGATACAAGTAAGGAAAAAAATCAATATTTCTTTGTATAGGATGAAAATTTTATTAACTTTACTTGCTTAAACAAATGTACTTTAAATTTTATCAATTTTGTAAGTACAAAATAACCTTCTTAAAGATTATAACTTTATATTTTTTTGGGAAAATTAAATTAAATTCATTCATCCATCAATGTACTGTTATTAGAACTCGTCATAACTTTAGTTACTGAGTATCTGTACCAATAGTTTATAAGTATATCTATAAATTTGGCGCAGTCGGCAGTAGACAAATGCTTAATTTATGCACCCAGAACTTTCATTTGGAGGGGATTTTAAATGATTCAGTTAGATTAGATCAATCTGAACTGGATTTCCTACCGGACGAATCGATAACGCGACACGAACCCGAGAGAATCGATTGTTTATTTTTTAGTAGTCGCCCATCTCTAGTGATAAGTATAATTGAAGCGCATTGTTGCGCCACAATGGGAGCATTGATGTTAACTGCTGAGATACCTACACATTCTTTAGCACGTCGACTGCTCTAATTTCAATACAATCATTCAAGTTTTTATGAGACTTTCGACATTTGAATGGAAACGTTTTAGTAAAGAAATTTGACATTATTCCAAGTAGATATAAAATGGGTATACAGTTATATATTAATGCAGCGATTTTTCAAACGAAGCATGGTACAAATATTGTTGAATTTAAAAATGTTTAAACGTTTAAAGTAGGCAAGCATATATTAAAATTCTATTTTTATTTAATATATCTTAGTGATAAATAATTTCATGTTCAGAATATCCGTATTCTATGTCTGTTATCAAAATATCGGATTTGGTTTATATCGATAATAATACTTACCTAAAATTTAACATTTTATAAAACATTTTTAATATTCGAGTAAGGGTTTTAAGTAACTTTTTAAGTGTAAGTAGATATACTAAGTAGATAGACAAATAAATATGCATTGTATGTTGTTTCATGGTATGTTTGAGCCTCATTAGTTAAGATGTTCTTCGGGAATGAATCACGTGCGCAGTTATGGTTATAAGTTCCGCGTGACTCACCGCTTTCTCGATTCTCAAACTACAATATGCCACTATACGCTGTGATCAACAGCTGGTTTCGCTTTTACATGTGGAGCCAATATATAAAACATAACTTTACGTGCCAATGCAAGCGACTTATTCGTGAAATCGCAACGAAAAAAGACCAATGCCCCGACGGCGCCAGTCGCTGTTCCAGATATTTCTTAAAGGCTTTCCTTTAGCGTTTCGTTAGTAAAATCGGTGATGTTGGTAGATGTTAATAATTAAATTGTAATAAGGCCCTTGGTTGAATTATAGTAGAGTTGGTAGTATTTATAATTATCTTGCATTAAATTGCTATATTATTACACACTTGCCTTGGTATCGGTATCGATGAGTCATCTGACGCCGAGCTTGGAGCCGGCTGTGCCGACTTCGCGACACGCACTTATATACGGCATAAACCGACAAGCGTCGCCGCTATAATAATATTACCTCTCTCCTTCGTAATTGTAGAGCAAATTTATGACTTCGCAGCGGGAGTCTCATTACTTGTTCCAAGCGACGATATTCTACTACTGCATGTTGTTTAAAATATTACGAATCGATGCAAATTTTGTGCAGTTATCTCATTTGCATAAAATATTTTAAAATGCGTCTGTCGATAGGATTCCAAATTATACAAACGGTCGACGTCGCGTTGTTAGTAAACATGGGACTGGTCGTTAACATGGGTCATAAGTTTGTAACTGTCTCTTGCCGTACGTTCCACATTCGGTCGAGCGGAGCTTTTAAAATAAACAGGATATCTTATCTTTTACAGTTACAAAGTAAACGCGAGTTGTTCTTCAAGTCGGACACGGTGAGCGGAGGCGGGGTGAGCGCTACGGGGCTGCCGAACGCCACGCCGCCTGCTCCGCCGATCGCGCCCTCAGCCTTGAAGGACGCGCTAGCTAAACGTTCTGCGACCCTCCCTGATCCCCTCGAGAACAATCACCACGATGCCAACGGCGGTGCGCCTAACAAGTTGAGCAATAGCGTATCCGTGGACGTCGGGAAACCGACCGCACCGCCGCAGATGCCCGCCCCGCCTGTACCCACCTCAGCACCACCATCTGTACCCGCTCCGTTGAGGAGTACAGAAAATATTATTAAGGTAATAGATGTGTTATTTACTTTATTGTGCAATTTCATTTTATAATACCTAGTACGGCCAGAGAGACCGTTACTGTTACATATTGAGCTACAGCAAAGTTTTATTTCTCTCTCTCTTCATCAGTTCTTACATTTCATACTACTGAGCATACGTCAGAAAGAGAAAGAGAACGGTTAGCTGCGGCTTAAACCTACTCTAACTTAAACCCACTGTGATGGCCAAGTGCGAATTAGTAAACTTCACTCAATTTTGAGAATTTAACGAAAACATGCGGATTTTTCATTGATGTTTACCTTTATCGTTGAAGTAAGACATCATCAGTTTTCAATACGAACTAACTTCGAAAAATCAGATGGTTAAAGATTCCAAATCAGGTTTTCCTGTGAAAACTTGAATTCGAATCTGAAAAAGTGACTTTTGAATGGAAAAAGACTTTTACTTACAATGCTATCACTGCTACAGCGTTGTCAATTTACTTTGGTTAAATAGATGATTTTTCTCACATGAAGAATTTATACAATTGTACTATTTTTCTAGTTATATAATTGTGTTGTCTTTTTTTATCCAGAAACCGGACCACCCACCAGTCGCGCCAAAACCAGATCTACCTAAGATAGAAAAACCCAAAACCAAAGAATTAGATGGATATGTCGGATTTGCAAATCTACCAAATCAGGTGTACAGGAAGGCAGTCAAAAAAGGCTTCGAGTTCACATTAATGGTAGTAGGTAAGGAGAAATTGTATGCTTCCAATAATTTATGATTCTCAGATAACACATTACGAAGTAGACAGAAACACTGTGCCTTTTGTGTTACGAATAAAGATCGTCCGTTTTGTTTTGTATAATGAGGTGTCTGTCGTGCGTGGCATTTATATTCATTCGGACAATGTTGGCAAGCGGGATTTAAGGAGAATTCACAGCCATAATGCGATCTTTCCTTACTTTTTATTGTCCGGAATAATAATAAAATATGAAGCATATTTACTCAGTGGCATTCGTATACTTACAGCGTTTATAGATTTGTATGATACTGCCAAAACACTTACAAACAGTGTAATCTCAATAGCGTCTGGTCATAAATACAGTTGCCTTAGACATAAACTGCATTAAGTCATAAAATTTATCATCATTAAGACATGACGTCTGCCGAACTATTAATTTTAAAATGAATCCACGATCTTTCATGAATAATTTTATCTCATTTTTTAAGATGTAATGTTTTGTCAAATAGTTCACCTTAGACGATATTGATATGCAAATTGGTAAATCAATAACAAAGGGGAGGTAGCACCGCTGCCCTCATAATCTGACGAAAAGCAGTTCTTTGTTTCATTTAGAGAGCTGCAATTGCCGGCTACACTTACAAGCGCGGTGAACATCATTCCTCATGAGTAGTAACGCCATCTATCTCGACGTCGAGCGACTTCGGGATGAACTTAAATTTTGTTTCAAGTTTGACGTAAATGTCTTGCACGCTCGCTGTTTCCTTTGTCCCTTGAGGACTAAGATGCCTCATATATAAAATGCCAATCAGCTTATAATAAAATACCAAACTACTTTCCAGGCGAAACGGGTCTCGGGAAGTCGACGTTAATAAACTCGCTGTTCCTCACGGAGGTGTACGACCGGGACAAGCACCCGGGACCGTCGCTGCGTGTGAAGAAGACGGTCGGCGTGGAGACGAGCGTGGTACTGCTCAAGGAGAACGGCGTAAACCTCACGCTGACCATCGTCGATACGCCTGGATTTGGCGACGCCGTCGATAACAGCAACTGGTTAGTAATATGACACTGGCCGAGATAGTGTAGCTGGTTAAATTTATGACCTATTGCTGGACACATATTCCTCCATATTTTTTTAACTATCTTACTAAAAAAACAGTATATAAAAAATAATAAATAAGTTATCCAAAAAATTCTTCGAATTTTTAGTCTAGTGAATTGGCTTACGCCATTATCATACTTCCTATATACGTGGTGATAGAGGAATCAGGTCAATCGACAACTATATGCATATTTGGTTATTTTCCTTTTCAAGTGATCCTCGATCCGAAGTTTAGGTATTACTCAAATTAGAAATATTTAAATTTCGAAATAGGTCTTTGTCACTTAAAATGTGTGAAATATGTCATAAAAAATAAAAAGGGCTTTGTATGTTGGTGTTATGCATATAGTTATTTTAACTAATATGAATCGGCTATTTAGGCATTAATCACAGATATTTCATATTATCTTTGATGTAGATATTGCGTAAATTTAGTGTTTACAAGTCGTCGTTGCAGGATGTAGTATAAAAAGCAGAAGCCTCATCCCGCATCCGTTGTTGCATACCGATTTGCATCACCGGCGATACCTATTGTTATGTTTTGTTTACATGATTCTGAATAAACGATTGTATTCGTTACACACCGTTTCGGTTCACGCTTAAATGGTGATCACTGATCACTACTCATATACCCAGTGGTTACAAGTTACCCATAACATCGCCTATCTAAAGTACCGTGAAATTATATTACATGCGTTTGCTCTGCTCCAGATTGCTCTGTATTTATGTATACTTAACATTTTAATAATAGGAAATAAATTTAAAAACAATAATTGAATGTTATATTGTAATAATTAATATGTATTATCGTTTGTTTCATCACTGTTAGATGCTTTTTAATCGACGTTAATAAAGAAGCAAAATTGAGGTAAATTTATTTAAACTACCTTTTGTTAATACATTAAATTCCGTAATTCATAGTAATTTGAAATACTTGTCATAATGGGTACATTTAAAAAATAATCATGCATATAATTTCGTATAATATTTTTTTCAATTTAATATTTGTGACTCGTGATTTCCAGGTAAGTGTGCGTGCACCTTAAAAGAGGTAACTTAAAGGTTAATTACCAGTATGCGTCAGTAATGCGGACAAGTGTGCATTCACCTTAAAAGTGCATCTGTAAAGGTTACCTTCTATTGAGCATTAGTAATGTGGATAAATGTGCGGTCATCTTCAAGACGTATCTTTAAAGGTTAACTTGTACTGAGCATCAGTAATACAGATTAGCGAGCAATCCACCTTAACTTTAGTGGTATAGATTCCAGTTTCTCATACAGGGTGTCCCGATGGTGGAACCATGAAAATACAACCCGGATTTTTCGTATTAACGTGCTTAATTTAAATGAATTGCCATTTTTATTGATGTAAAACAAATAGTGAAGAAACCTACATACTTAATTGAGAGTTTTCCATACGATTCTCAAAGGTGCGTAAAATCCACCAACCCGCGCTTAGCCAGCGTGGCTGTGTATGGCTTAAATTTTCTCATTCTAGAAGAGGACACCTTTGCCTAGCATTGGGGCAGTTATATATATGTTAAAAAAATACCTTTTCACGTCAAAAATGTACTTTTTAAGATTGACATTCTGTGATATTCAGTAATTATTTATTCTAGCTGGCAACCAATAATCGACTTCGTGGAGTCGAAGTACGAGGAGTTTCTGAACGCGGAGTCGCGCGTGACGCGCAAGGCGGCGCCGCCCGACACGCGCGTGCATTGCTGCCTGTACTTCATCGCGCCCAGCGGCCACGGGCTCAAGCCGCTCGACGTAGAGTTCATGCAGCGGCTCGGCGACAAGGTCAACATCATCCCCGTCGTCGCCAAGGCCGACACCATGACGCCCGAGGAGTGCAAGGATTTCAAGGAACAGGTACGCTCTAACGGGGTCACGCTTGCTCCGCTCCCTGTCGGTTCTATGAACGCACGTTAAGACTACTATTCAAACATTTTCACACAGAACAAATATATCATATCTTATACGTATTCTCTTTTACAACAGACAGATAGCGCCCAGAAATGCACACTTTTAATAAAAATGATAATGTCAATATTACGGCAAAGATAAGTTTCAGGACAAAGTCATGACATGGACCAAAAGTTAAGATTACTATAGTACTTAAGGTCATTTACTGTTACGATTACAAAACACTAGTACGTAGTTTTACTGCACAGTTTGCTGCAATAGTTAACTTTCGATTAAGCCCAATAATATTTTCTCTAGGTTATTATAATGCATTCAAATCAAAGACATTTATTTACTTGCAAATCACCAAGTACAATATATCTATTATCTGTTGCTAGTTCGCAAAATTTCTTCTTATAAAAAGATCAACGAAGAAAATGAAGTAAATTATCTTTATTTTGTTTGGTGTGGCGCAGATAATGAAGGAGATCGCGCAACACAAGATCAAGATCTACGAGTTCCCGGAGAGCACGGGCGAGGAGGGCGAGGGCGCGGACGCCACGCGCGCGCTGCGCCAGCGCGTGCCCTTCGCCGTCGTGGGCGCCAACACCGTCATCGAGCAGGACGGGCGCCGCGTGCGCGGCCGCAAGTACCCCTGGGGCATCGCCGAGGGTGAGCGGTCCGCTACTTATTGCTATTTAAACTGGTGCCAGTGTATGGTGGTAACCCCCGTAATCCACCGAAAAGCATCATTGTATCTCTGTCGGAGAAACGCAGTTGTCGGCTGCACGGAAGTGAAGCGACCATATTAATCCTCGAGAGCTACGCTCTTACGCAAAAGCGTAAAGTCAGATAGATACCTCTTCAGTTCTATTTTCAAACAACATCGTACATACATGTTTACACGCGCTCTCGAATACTCATAGGGACATTTATGCTTGAAAATTTGGGTGTACAGAAAGCATAAGTAGAAAAATAAATTTAAATGGAAATAGAAGTCCATAATGAACATTGTTTTTCACAGTATTTCAAAACCCAATTGTGAAAATTTTGTGCATTATGTAAGTAGCTTGCCATCAAAGATTGATATAATTGTGAATGATATTAAACATATTAAGAAAATTATTATTGGTACATTTCCTAAATGACCAGTGCGGTGAACCACAAAACGAATGTATATTCATGAGATCAAATGCAGTTAGCTTTGATCCTTTAACATCAAATGTTTTAGACGTAAACAGTCTGTTGCGTTATCTGTCGCATGTCTTTTATGTTTTGATGACGAGATATTTTGATTTCATATGTTTACGTGTGGTCTATAAGTTGAAATATCGTAATATAACTCCTACACGATGCAATAATATTTAATTAAAATGTACATATATCGATATACTTTTGGGAGCAAATAAAAGTTGTTCTCGCCCTTGTAACCGGGGCTCAGGATGTAACTACGTTGTTCCCTTCCTGTCGTAAGAGGCGACTTATAGAAGATTGCCTGTATTCGAATCCTTCGAATGTTTCCGACATTCCGGATTTTTCGATGTCACGTACACATTAAAACATGTGTAGTAGACAGTAATTGGTTGATAGTAATTATTATTGAACATTTTTCTGATGTTCCAGTGGAGAACCTGGAGCACTGCGACTTCATAGCGCTGCGCAACATGGTGATCCGCACGCACCTGCAGGACCTGAAGGACGTCACCAGCTCCGTGCACTACGAGAACTACCGCTGCCGCAAGCTCGCCGGCCTCTCGCACGACGGCAAGCCGCACAGGATTAACTCCAACAAGTACGTCCTCTTCCGTATTACATTCAACACGTCACTTATAACGCACGAAGCCCACGGCTTGTGCAAATCATATTCACTAAAAGATATGTAAAGTTTAAATCCCGGAGTGCGCATTGCCTCGTGGCTTGTGCAGGTCATGAAAACTTAAAGTTAAGCAATTTGCGGTTGGTACATAGATAGATAACCGCTAGTTGTTAATTCATGCGCGCTTCTATCGTACAGAGGACACTTTAAATGATCAGTTCCAGTTATTATAACTGTATTGTTATCTATCAAATTCTCAAAACACTTAAGTGCTCATAAGTTTTGATATATAGGTAACATTATGTTATTTGTTACAAATTAGCCATACTTATTCAAATGTGGCTAATTTGTAAAGTTACAATCACTGGTGCAGAATATTCATTACAACCACTGAGTGTAACTTTATCTATAAAAAGGCGTGGTATAAATCAGTCAAACTTGGCAAGTATAGTTGCCTGGAGCAGGTAACATAATATGTTTCATTACAATTTCTTATTTCTTCTTCTAATTCATATTTATATATTCTGTTACAATAATTTAATATTAACACAAGGTTGACAAGTGAAACTAAAATTCTTACTTATTAGAATAAAATGATTAATATGAAGTGGGTTTTTAAATTTAAATTTTATTAGGCATGGTACAATTTAACAACCTATGTAGACCGGGTTGGCGAAATAAAATTACTGACAGCTCTTCATGACATGGATTACTAAATATCTTGGTTTCTTTACTGTTGTCGCCATATTGAAGGTGACCAGACTTAAACCTATATATTTACAATTGAACAAAATTATAATTTTAAAAGAGATTTTTGTGATAAATGAAATTTATTACCGATGAATGTTTTTTCATTGCTGCATGTCTGGTCACCTTTTGGTTGATTCTTTCTCTTCCTACTTTCTCAGTTTGAGTTGAAAACTTTATTTTGTTCTCACCATACTAGAGGTGCGCGATAGCTGCATAACATTCTCTAATATTGGAACGTTTCGTGCTTGGGCATGCAGAAATGGAATATTCATTATTAACATCTCTCATTAACATTTGACATGGATTATTTTAATAGCTTCTTTTGGGTCACATCTACAAAACTGTCGTGTAATATTTATGCGGTGTTTAATATTAATAATCTTACAGTCAGATAAGAATGCATTTTGATTATGAGTGAAGAATAGTGGCCGTTTTCGGAATGCGATCATGACGTCAGTGTTTAAAATATCCATGATCAAATGCCATTAATCATAATAACTTTGCAGTTCATGCGCATCTACAGTGGCATTAATAACAATTTGTTATTCAGTATTTCCTTTATAAAGCGTGGTAAGGTATTTCGCGTGTGTCACACAACAACGCACTGTTATTGAATACACATTACTGCAATTTAAACAATGTGTCACTCTCGTTCATTATTGTCGGCGCGCGCCAATAAGTACGTAAACATAGTACTTGATACGAAATATTTTCTTTGTAAAATATTCTAAAACAATTTTAAAGTAATGTAGATGCAGGCATCGATATTTGCATTTCTATCTAAATGTGAAAATTGTTTTTTATCATTTAAGTAATGCCCTCAATATTTTAAAAAATGCTTTGCGTAATTATATATTTTTTTCAACAATAACAATAAGGTAACGGTGTTTTTACAAGATATCATTAAAAACGTTTTTTTCTATAAACAAAGAATAGTGCACTCTCATCTATTTTCTATTTTTATTTTATTGTACTGTAACTGAATACGCATTGGTTAAAGACAATGTACGTATTGTCTCTATAGCTCGTTCACATTTTGATGACGGCATCGTTGATTCTACATATTACTGACTATTTGACATAATTCAATACAAAGGAGAAATTACTGTATGGAGTTTCCAAAAATTTCCATTGACTCTCCGTTTTTTGTTTTAAGACTACATTTGCGATAAAACACCTTTGCAATATTAATTTGTATACGTTCTGTAAACAAACCGTTTATAATGCTCATAAGTGTCTTGCTTAAACACACGACGTTTTTGTGCACAATAGTGCACTTGTGAAGTAAAATATATTACATACATTTTTATTTATTATGAAAGAGTAAGAAACGGGCATGCAGGCCACCTGATGTTAAGTGGTCACTGCAGCCCATGGAC
>DWON01008585.1:0-12030 GCA_018251015.1 Phocides pigmalion okeechobee | reverse complement strand
AACAATTTATCCTTCGCATTATCCTATGTTTACAGAAAAAAAAACACAAAAAATATAAAAAAAAAAAACATTGAAACAAAGTTTTACTATAACTCATTATATATTTAAATATCATAAAAAAATGTACATAATTAAAATATTAATTTATAAACGCTACAATATACAATGATGAAAATCTTAAAACTAATTAAAATAACAACCTAACCTAAACAATCTAAAGGGAGTCCGTGCCCATGCGGAATGGTTCCTAGAACACTAGCTGCAATCCCGCGCTGGATAGCATAATTTTATTTTATTATTTATATTATTTTGTGTTATTATTTATATTATTGTGTATCACTTCGCAGCTTATCGAATTAATGAAAGTGAAGTTGTTATTTCAAAACTAGCTAATTTCATTGTGTCGGTTTTTCGTGGCGACAAGTGCGTCGTAAAAAAATACTCTCATATTTTTTCCCTAACACGTCAAATATAGTATAACTTGAAAAATTATTTTTGTCATTGTTTATATTGCCTGTATTATAAAGGCTGAAGAGAACCAAACCATTATCTGTAACAAAATTATATTGAAACATTTTGTATGCCAAAAACAATCATACATGAAACGAAATTACACGGAGATTCGAATGAAGGTTCTGCAGCTGTCGATAATTTATAGACCCTAACAGTTTTATTGTGACATTTTATTTTCATACAGAGAGGGCGGGTATCGGGTACTCGGTCTCCAGTAAAATATGCGTAGTCTACGTATATTTTACTCCGAAATAATATAAAACATTTGACAACATAAATCTATTCAGTAATAAAAAATACGCAACAATTTCAATTCAAATGCCTATCTGATAAGACAAGAGGAAATAGGTACTCGAGTTAGCTCAAGCAGTATCTCTAAGTATCATAAAACAAAGTCCACCAACGCGTCTGTTAGTCTAGCGATTGCTGCTTATAAACGAGACAATTATGTAATTCCTCAGGATTAGTAGTGCATCTAAGGACGACATCTAGAAAAAGTTTAATCTTGTTTTAGATTGGACGCAGATGAGTTGTGCTTTATTTTGCTACTTTTCTAACATAAAAAATACCTAAAAATACATTGCAAGCTTACACTTGCTTACAGTTTTACAAAAAAAGGTTTGTATCACTTACCACTATTGACTGAATTCGTGTTAGTCCTCCACGGTTCGGTTTCTTTATTTCTTCCATGTGCAAGATGCGGAAAGAGCTTCTTCCTTTCCTTCTTCTTGATACACTGAAAGCTACATGGGGCTCGTGAAAGAGAGCTCTTCTTTAAGATCAGCGATGTTGGTGACTCCTCTGACAATGCATAGGCCTCGGCAACTGCTTCCCTTCACTTGACGCGTCTGCTTTTTTTATTCTAATTTATTTGTAAAATAATAACAATATTAATTCATTATTTTCACACAGAGTCCGCTTTAAACTAAAAACAAGGTAAAGAAGAAAATAAAATGCTTATTTTAAAATGCATACTGTTAAAAATATTAATGTTGATGATTACACACAACGTCTTCGGCCTGGATCCATTGGTTGAAACGAACGTTGGTATCATAAAAGGACTGCAGGCCCTCGATGGTGACTACGCCATGTTTCTAGGAATTCCCTATGCTACGGTCGACATGGACAATCCCTTTGGGGTAAGTTTCAAATTGAAATTCAAATATTTTATTTCATTGTAAGGTATTTACATACATTTCATGAATGTCAAGGGTACAATGTAGAATCAGTACATCGGCTTTGAGGCGAAAAAATGGGAGTTGACGGATAACAAGCAGCTTTTACCTGCAGTTTTTCTTTCACAAAATAGGGTTACAATACATTCCAATAAATGACATGTGTATACTTAAATTATATCTACAAGAGGAGGTAACTAATCATACAAATTTTCACTCTCTGTTTTAACATTAGGAATTTGTAAATTTGTTTCTTAGTGTTAACTTAAGCAATATTGAGAAGTTGCAAAATTTTAGAATTTTATATAAAGCGGTTTCGACTGCGCTTTGATCTTTGAATCAATCAGTCACCATCCTCTTTTATGTATGTATAAATTAGAATAAAACAAATAATTTTGATGAGTATTTATTTATAACTTCATTCACTCACAGGCTTACAATACGATTTCCTTAATCGTGGATGCTATAGACACCAGCAAGTAACTAATCAAGGACCCTAATAAAATGATGTGCTTAGACTTTATTCATCACAGAAATTTAAGTTTACTGTTGACTTTATCGATTTGCACATGTTTCCTTCGTAATGAATACTCTCGATTAACGATTTTTATTTGCCGATATTTTGAACAAGTTGCATGCCTCCTGGTCATCTGTGACCACTGTGCTGTGGTCAATCACAAATAGTACAAAGTTCAGTGCACAAAGATACAGTTAGTATTGTGTGTGTATATGTAACACAAAAAAGAAGCGAACTAGTCGGTAGGTAGATTAATCTACCATTTTATCTGTCAACAGTTTTCCCAGCCGAAATATCGGCAATCAAAAAATGTTAATCATGAGTACCCGTACCATAGTAAAGTGTATTAACTCCTCGAGGTTAGTTTAAAATCACAGCATCGTATCATTTTATTGATTTACTAAGTTACACCCTTCCATCTAAACTTGCTTTCTACGAAATCAAATCTTCCAAATACGCTAAAGTACTTACGCATATAAGATGCAGCAAAGCTTGAAGTCAAATAGAAGTAGATAGGAATCTTGGACGTAATTGAGTTAATGGAGTCGGCACTTTAACTTGAATAGTTTAAAGTGGACAGCAAGCAGGACGTAAATGAATCTGTATATAATTGCCTAATACGCATCGCTTACTTCATGAAGTTCAGTCAGCAGCATTAGTATTGAAGCATTTTTTTTTATTATTTGACCATCGATTCTCTCATCTCATCGATCTGCTATATACCGGGTACTTACGATTAACGATTTTTGATTGCCGATAATTCGAACCAGTAGCCTGAAGGTCACGGTGAAACTCAGTCGAGACAAAAACTTTAATTCTGAATACCCGGTACATATCAAAATTTATAGTTTTTATCTAAAACAAATTTCGCTTTTTATTTAGTCTTTTATTTTAAAACGTAATTTTTATCCAGCGGTTGACATCGTGGTGTACATAACAGCAATCGGCTTCATTCCAAATTGCAAATGGCTGCCAAAACTTAACAATAAATGCTTCACCGGCGTTCATTGTTATACTCGTATACACGTACTACGTAAACGTAATAAAAATTCGCGTGTTTGTACATTGTACAGATTGCAAAAAAATATCCGGGGAACTTGCAATAAGCAGCAGTAATAATTTCTATTAACAATTTGTCCGTCTGCATTTTTTTTATTGCGAAAGAGTAAGAAACGGGCATGCAGGCTGGTGTTAAGTGGTCACTGCAGCCCATGGGCAACCAAGTCCTATCTCAAATAGAACAGAAGTTGTATTTAAGGATGGACGCAGATGCGTTCCTACTCTTGAGGACTAAGATGGTGGCCTCCAATGGTGTGTTTGAATTCGCATACCAAAGCTACTGAATTTAATTTAAAAGATTAAAAATATATTCATACGCGGTATTAAACTAACATTTTGTCTTTACCGAATTAAAATTGATTAGTTCAATCACAAGTTATTACAATTTTAAAGTTAGAAGTGATGACGGGTTTATCGAAAACCTGTTAGAACTACAGACCAAGCCAATTAGAAGTCTTAAATTTGACGTGACACGTAAAATATGCAGGTAAATTGCTGCAAACGGTATCAAAACTAACGTGGTAACTTTTTATCTGAGAAGAGTAGCAAATGAGCATGAAAACCATCTGATGTTAAGTAGTCGCAGCCCATAGACTTTCACGTATAACCACAAACACGACCGAAATCCTATCTGAGCTCGAACGTAGATGCGTTGCTACTCCTGAGGACTAAGGTGTTCGCCTAGCTTCAAAGTGTAGTCGACAACCGCACTTCTCCAACGGAAACACAAGTAATACTTTACGGCGGATTATGAGGGCAACGGTGGTATCTCCCCTCTCGTACTATACCTTTAACACCTGTGTAATCACATTTGATAGACACGCTTAATATTTTGTACTTACAAAGTACATTCAAACTTATTCCTCATGCAATTGGCGCTTAGAATCACGGTGTTTGACTTGAGTTTGATTGTTTAGGACCGTTTGTCTTGTCGCTAGTTTCGCGGGGGAAGGTAGTTCCGGAAACTAAACAACGCATTACGAATGCTAAGTGCTTTGTTTATCGATTTAAGGTACTATCTGAATGGGGACTTCTAGTAAATTGCTGAGAAGCAAATCTTCTGTTTCGATATGAAATTGCAGTTGCTGTCTTAAACCAACATTTTTTTATACAAGAAGAGTAGCAAACAAGCATGCAAACCACCTGATATTAAGTAGTCGCAGTCCATAGACATCTAAGTACAACCATAAACATGTCTGAAATCCTAGTTTCGATTTTCTCATACAAATAAACAATTCTTAGTAAAACAAATATAGAAATTATATGCATAAAATGCTGCTTTGTCGTTTTTTCATTAAAAACCGCAACAATCCGTTGCGTGGGTTAGAAGAAGCGGAGAGACAGACAGATGGCGGCAACTTCGGTTATAATACGGCATAACAGTGCACATTTCCCAATTATTCTCATTAATATAAAATGGTATACCCGATGTTTCTTCTGTTACCACAATAATGTAAATAATAATAATCGTAATTAAATAATTATAATAACTATGGCGTATGGGCATAGAGTCCCTTTAGATTGTTTAGGTTAGGTTTTTATTATAATTTAATTTTCATCTTCGTATTCAAAATCGTAGCAAATTCAATGAATGTGACACGCATTTGTATGTTCAAGTCCGTACGAACATTAAAATTATATATTTATCAATTTGAATGGGGATGAGCTTCATAAGCACTCAGACTCAAAAAGGGCTAAAGAGGGCTACACTGGCCGTTGCCCTCTCATAATGATCCCACTGCAATACCAATTAATAACAAAAATATTTTTAATTACATGAAAGAAGGGAGAAATAATTGGATCATACTATTAAGTACCTGTTTTATTTGAATGGACAGATTATGCATAGCAGAGCTCAGTAGCAGTCAATTAATTTACTGATAAAATTTTCGTTTACAGTTTTCCCATAGTGTTTCAGTTGAATAAACATTGCTTACGGTTTTGAATTGAAATGTATGTATATTTGTAAAATAATAAATATAATAATCAGCCCTCATATTCCGTCGTAAAGCATTACTTGTGTTTCGGTTGGAGAAGTGCGGTTGCCGGCTACAATAAAGCGAGGCGACCATTTTAGTCCTCAGGAGTAACAACGTATCTACGTACGAGCTCAGATAGGATTTCGGTCGTGTTTGTGGTTGTATGCGGTACGTCTGAGGGCTGCGACCACTTTACATCAGGTGGTTTGCATGCTCGTTTGCTACTCTTCTCACATAAAACAAAGATACAGACAGGCACACAGGTAAAAATGTTGATCTTAAAATGAAATATAGCAGATAGGCAAATATATATTGAAATATAAATTTATATATAATATATATTGAAATATAGCATAAGTGAGATTACCAAAATAAATTTGGAAATCCCAACTCATTGAAATAGCTTATGACTTAGTGAAGTAGACGAAATTTTAGATAAACGATCTTGATTGATAAGTGATTGATAGATTTTGGAAAATCCATCCTTAAGGAAATAAAAAAAGGTATTAAAAATTTGACTGAAAGCATATAAAAATGTGTATGATTTTATGTTAGACGATGAAAAAGTGTATGATTTGATCTCTCTTATAGATTTGCCTTAATATGATAAGAAAATAAAGTTGCATAATTTATTGAAATGAATTGTAACATTGATTTCTGCGCGAGTAAAGCCACAGACAAAAGATTGTGAGGAATATTTTCGATTAAAGAAAGCCTTAATATGCGTAATTATTATCCTTTCATTGTTATTATTAAAATTGTGTTTGTTAAAGCCATCATCGCCATATCCAGCCTTCAATGAGACATTTGAAGCATTTGACGACTCAACAAAGTGCCCTCAATTTGATGAAGCTAATAACTCTGGTACTGGGACCTTAGACTGTTTACACTTGAGCATACATGTGCCGAACTCAGCTACTTCCAGTAATCTCTTACCTGTTATGTTTAATATCCATGGTGGAGGCTTCATAAGAGGCTTTGGAGGAAAATCTATGTTTGGTCCCAAGTTTTTGGTCCAACATGATGTTATTCTGGTTAACTTCAACTACCGACCAGGAGTGTATGGGTTTTTGTGTCTTGGAATACCTGAAATTCCTGGTAACCAAGGATTAAAAGACCAGTTATTAGCAATGAGATGGGTCAAAACCAATATAAAGGCGTTCGGAGGTGATCCTGATGCAATAACTGTGCTCGGCGAAAGTGCTGGTGGTCGTTCTGTAGATTTTCTACTAATGGCAGATGACGAAAACCTTTTCAACAAAGCTATTTTACAGAGTGGTAACTCTCTGTCTCCTCCAGCACCAATAGCTGGTGACGTATTATTAGAAAATACTGAAATACCAATTGTTCTTGCTAGAAACCTTGGACTTGAGAGTGATGATTTTAAACAAGCAGTAACGTTTTTGAAAAGAGTTGATCCAAAAGTACTCGTCAGTGTTGTCTTTAAACTTGGATTGATCTTCAATGCGTGCGTTGAGGAAAATTTGGATGGTATAGAGAGATATGTTCCAGACTTCACAATCAATAGGAAAGTACCAAAAGTTAAAAGTACGCCTATTTTGTTGGGATTCAACAATAATGAGCGATATTTCGTGCACCACTCCAAAAATAATAGCTATTACAAGGATTTAGACTTTTTTGGGAATTTCTTGAGAAATTATTTCACTTTCAATGACACGCAATTAGCAGAGTTAGAAGAACTGGTGAGAAGATTTTATATCGGCGATGAAGAATTAAGTGAAAATGTAAAACAAAGGATAGCTGATTTTGATTCCGACTTCATGTATATTCATCCAACTCAGCGTAGAATAGGTCACTTTTTGTCTAATGGTGCTATTAAAATATACCAATACATGTTTTCTTATAATGGCGCCAGGAATTATTTTCAAATATATAATAATGTGACAGCTTCTGGAGCTATCCATGCAGATGAGCTTGGTTATTTGTATGATATAAATTTGCTAAGCGATCCAGTAACTCCAGAAGATCAAATAATAATCAACAGGATGACTACAATGTGGACTAATTTCGTCAAATATGGGTAGGTACATAAATCACAACACAATATATCTAAACAAAACTAATGTAATAATCGAATAACTCACACACGGCCATATGATCAAGCAAAGCATGTATGTATATACCATGCATGACGTATGTAAATTCTACGGTTATCAAAATACTCATATATTAACGTCCATATGACAACCATATATCTAATTTCAAAGCTCGTATAATAAAATAAAACCACAACGACCAGATTAGCAGACATAGTCACAAAACAAGAGGCCAGCCACAAGTTAAAATATACATTTGATCCAAAAATAGAACTGAAGATCGAATATTTCATTCCAAGCCTAATTTGAAGGTGGGAGACCTATAGTTCGACCGGGGAGGTACCACCGCCGCCCTCATAACCTGCCGTAAAACATGATTTGTGTTTTGGTTGGAGAGGTGCAGTTGCCAGCTACACGTTGAAGCGCGGCGAACATCTTAGTCCTTAGGAGTAGCAACGTATCTACGTTCCAGCTCAGCTCAGATGGAATTTCGGTAGTGTTGTGGATGTCTATGGACTGGGGGTACTTAACATCAGGTGGTTTGCATGCTAATTTGCTGCTCTTCTCACATAAAAAATGATATAGGTACATTTATCAGTAGATTATTTACATCTTACTCCACCAATCAATCATCAGAAGTCTACTGCATATACGTGCTCAAAAGGACAAACAAAAGGTTTGCTATCGTCAATGTTAATCTATGAAAGCTCGTAACCGCAGCAGATGATTAAGATGAAAGACGCTTCCGCCTATCTCCTGGATTTAATCCCTTTGATACATCCTATGACATCTACAAGAAGACAGGAATTAGATAAATCCACTCACTCATGAATTCAGTTCAATTTTGAAATAATACATGTTTGATTAGCCTTGTGTTTGTACTTAGTGATATTATTAATATGTTCTTTAACTCTGTCAAAAACTTCAATGTAGTAATAAACACAGATATTTTAATATATTTTCAATACACTTCTATTCAAGAAAACATTTTAATATAAAGAGTACTCACGATTAAGACTCCTTAATTACCGTAATTTCAAATCAGTTGCATGGTTCGTGGTCACGGCGAAACTCTATACACTGAACACTGTTTCGAATTATCGGCAATTAAAAGCGATAACCGTGAGTACCCATTATACTCTTTTTTTATATGAGAAGAGTAGCAGACGAGCATACAAACAACTTGATGTTAAGTAGTCGCAGCCCATAAACATCCACGTGTAACCGCAAACACGACTGAAATCCTATCTGAGCTCGAACGTAGATACGTTGCTACTCCTAAGGACTAAGATGGTCGCCTCGCTTTAAAGTACCTGCAACCGTACCTCTGCAACCGAAACACAAGTAATGCTTTACTGCGGATTATGAGGGCAGTGGTGGTGGAACCTCCCCGGTCGGACTATGGTTCTCCCACCTTTAAAATATTATGTAAAAAATATATAAATTTAGAGATGCTATTAATTTAAAATCGTATTATTCAAGAAAACGGAAAATAACCTGTTCTTTAATTGATAATTCTGTTTCAGTGACCCAACTCCAGAGATATCCGAACTATTGCCGGTGAAATGGGAACCAGTTACAAAGTCGAGTTGGTATTACTACAGCATTGACTCTGAACTAAGCCTGGAAAGGAGAGCATTGAATCATAGGATGACTTTCCTAGATCTTTTCTTCAAAATGAATGGACATTTACAAAATGGGTTTCAGAGGCCAGAGGACTAAACCACTTATAATTAAATGGTTTTTACTCGCGACTTCGCTCTCGTTGGAGCCCTTAAATAAATATCAAAGATCATTGTAGCTAGTAATAAATAAAACAATAAACTGATACCTAACCTCAAAAAAAAATAGTATCGCTTATAAACGACAACTAATAACATGAAATAGTTAAAAATTAAAAACAGCTGAATCTATAGTTAAGAAGATAACAATTTGATGGCTTCGAAGTTGCTAAATTTTAAAATTTTTGACAAACAATCATGCCAGCCAAATATTTTTGAAAAAAAAAAATAGTATCCTATGTCCTTTTAATACCTGTAAGAATAATTATGTGTACAAAGTTTCATAATAATCGGTTGAATGTTTTTGGCGTAAAAGCATAACAAACATAAGTTTGTTTGTTCACATTTATAACATTAGTATGGATTAAGATTTCTAATTATTTTTGTTAAATTATTAAAAATAACTATGTTGAAATAAATACCCATATGCTTTGTTACGAATTTTATTTCATTCTCATTAATAATAATTACTTAATACTTTCGCGTATACTTAAAACATTTTTATAATATGCTAGCATTTATGCTTAAAGACGAACAGACACCATGTTTTTATGACGACTGAATTACTATATTGAATGGAAATATTTCATTTTTCACCCAATTTACAAAAAGAAACCTAACTTATTATGCACTAAAACCTTCCTCACAAATCACTCTACCTGTTGTTAAAAATTGTAAGAAAATCCGTTGTTTTTTTTACCCTACATGTATATTTGAGGTGCCTCCCTAATCAAACTTCTAAATTCTACGAACAAACAAATATACTACGAACAAATTCTACGAACCATGAATACATGGAAGAAAGTATAGGAAATAGAATGTTCATCCAACAAATTTTTTTAAAAACGGAATACGTAGTTCTGGGAATAAAATAATGTGGCCCATTATCCAATTTCTTGTAACTAATAAAGTCATTACCAGATGAATGTTGGAAACGATACCGGAATTGGCGAGACCGGCTAATGGTTCGTAAAATGAACACCCTACAGTTTTTGACGTTACGCTATTAACAATCACAAAGTTAATAACTGAACGTCGTCACACACTGTTCCTGTGTGTTGAGGATTTATTGTTTCGTGTAATTTAGATTTATCAGAGTGCAGAGTTACAAGCCCACATGTAGGCACACATGCACGCAGGCAAGAACGCATGCTTTCACGCGAACACACACGCACCCGTTCGAATTCATAATTAATGTTCCTTTGCGATTTTAAGTTTTTTTTTTTATTGTGGAAGAGTAAGAAACGGGCATGCAGGCCACCTGATGTTAAGTGGTCACTGCTGCCCATGGACAACCACGTCCAATCTCAAATAGAACAGAAGTTCTATTTAAGGATGGACGCGGATGCGTTCCTACTCTTGAGGACTAAGATGGTAGCCTCCAATAATGTGTATCCGGCAACCACACCTCCCCAACCGAAACACAATACATGGAGTACATGTTGCTTTACGGCGGGTTATGAGGGTGACGGTGGTGCCGCCCCGGACGAGCTCTAACGGCTCTACCACCTTTAAAAGTATCACTTTCTTAGTTTTACACTATATTCTCAATGCAGTTGCTTCTGTTAGGGTGATTGATATATTGAAGTAAAAAGAAGTAGATATCAGATTAAAAATGCAAAACAGAATTGGTCGACCCGACTCCATATTATTATGATTTGATTCTATATAAGGCAAATATCTGGATACCAGAACTTCATAAAATCTGATAAAAACTTTCATATCGTAACAATTGTGTGTTGATAATTTTAATAAAACAGATAATTTGCAGACTAATAGCATGATAATGAATTAATTATTATTAAAATGTTGTTAAATGAACTCCATAATGCCTTTATAATAGAAAACTTAATTGGTTTTTATGTCTCAAAACGACATATTATATGTATATCATTTTAAAATTTTTAACTCATTTTTTTTTATTAATTATATAACAATTTTACATATATATTTACAATGATGAAAATCTTAAAACTAATTATAATAAAAGCCTAACCTAAACAATCTCAAGGGAGTCTGTGTCCATGCGGCGTGGTTCCAAGAACGCTAGCTGCATTCCGTCTTTGAATAGAAATCGCAATTAAATTACTTTAAACTTATATCATAGCGGAATTACACGTTTTTTTTGACTGTCGGAATTTCGAAACAGTTGCACGGCTCGTGGTCACGGCTAAACAGCCAAGCAAAACATACACATTTGCTAACTTTTCCTCGCGGCTTTACGCGCTGGATTCGATATTACAATATATTCCAATAACATTGTACATTGTCTCTTTAAAATAAATTTGTAAATTATTATTTTTTGCCTGAGAAGAAACATTCTTAGTATATGTTATGGTATGAGATCCTAGTATATGATGTGGTAAAAGTACCTAGTATTAATTGTTCCTATTTCATGTTATCGTAACAGTTCCTAGTATATGTTATTGTAACAAATTTTCTCACGGTGTTCCATCAAAAACACTCCATACACACAGTTTACTATGACAGTAGTAAGATATGTTCATCCATTTAATATAAATTTATTTATTACATTAATTGTATTCCATTGACGCATATGAACGGTTACGTACTGTGTATCTGAATAATAAATTATGTGGTTGCCGGCTACACTTTGGAGCAAGGCGAAAATCTTAGTCCTCAGGAGTAGCCACGTATCTACGTCCGAGCTCAGATAGGACTTCAGTTGTATTTATGGTTGTACGTGGATGTCTATGGGCTGCGTCTACTTAACATTAGGTGCTTTACATGCTCGTTTGCTACTCTTCTGATATAAAAGAAATGTATTACAATTATTATATCGAAACATTTTGTGTACCAAAAACAATCATACATGAAATGAAATTACACGGAGATTCGAATAAAATGAAGGTCCTGCAGCTGTCGATAGTTTATAGACCCTAACAGTTTTATCGTAACATTTTTTATACAGAGAGGGCGGGTACCCGG
>DWON01008584.1:0-12031 GCA_018251015.1 Phocides pigmalion okeechobee | reverse complement strand
AACCACGTCCAATCTCAAATAGAACAGAAGTTCTATTTAAGGGTGGACGCGGATGCGTTCCTACTCTTCAGGACTAATATGGTCGCCTCCAATAATGTGTATCCGGTAACCACACCTTCCCAACCGAACATGTTGCCTTACGGCGGGTTATACGGGTGGCGGTGGTGCCGCCCCGTGCGAGCTCTAATGGCTCTACCACCTTACCAGGTATAAAGTCTCGCAAATGCGTTGCTATACTTCAAGACTAAGATGGATTCGATATGTGACAATAGGAACAAACGAACGTGCAATCTACCTGGTGTTATTTAGTCATTGGAGTCATTACATTCATATATTGCCTCAAACAGGAAGTGTTGAACTTGTCCGTATGTGAGTTGCTACTCCCGAGGATTGCGATGTTCACTTCACCTGGATGTCTATGGACTGCGATTACTTAACATCAGGTGGTTTATATGCTCGCTACTCTTCACACATAATATATATATTGTGTGATAGAGAATATTATGTATGTATATAGTACAGGTTATTTATGTTTTATCTGATTTAATGTTATTGTGTCTATTTAGATGTTTGTGGATTAGAATGACTCTCGTATGAGAGTCAGTTAGAAAAATGAAAAAGTGAAAAAAAGAAGTAAAAGAAAAGGAAGGAAATAAAACGTCAATTTAATATTTTTTGTTATAATATCACATTTTTATAATTTAAATAAAAAATGAGATCGATTTATAAAAATATAAAAAATGTTTAGTAAATCGTATTAATATTATTTATGTATTAGTTCAATGTTATATTTATTGGTTGAACATTAAATATAACCGCGATGTTGGTCGCGTAAATTTTGTAAAAAATATCTTACTTCCCTACTAATATAAAAAATGTGAAAGTAATATTATAAACGAGCTTCTGTCCGCGACTTCACACATATTACATAACTTTCAAACCTTCATTAGTTACCGACTCTTCGCAAGTTGGTGTAAATATATATTTACTACTATTTACACGCGGCTTCGCTCGCGTTACAGCTCTTAAATAAATATCAAAGATTGCAGCGAGTAATAACTAAAACTAAAACTGGTAGGTATCTAACCTTAAAAAATTTAAATAGTTTTAGTATTGCTTATAAGTGTCAGAACAAAAGAACATGAAATATACAAAAATTCAAAATAGCTGAAGCTATAGCCATAAGCTACTAATTTGAAGGCTTTGAAATTGCTACATTTTCATTTTTTTTTCAACAATCACATCTGCAAAAATATATTTTTTAATAAAACTATTCTATGTCCTTTTTAGTACCTCTAAGAATATGTGTATAAAGTTTCATGATGATCGGTTGAGGAGTTTTGACGTGAAAGCGTAACAAACTTACATTCACATTTATACTATTAGTATGGAAGTAGGGATCTTTGTTAAAACGAAAGGTGGTTAATAACTTAAGCTAATTGTAAAATGTTACAATAAATTACATTGCATTTAACATAATAATCTTATGAAGTAAACCGTGACAAAATTAATTAGAACTACCCGCCGTACTAGCGTGGACTATATGACGGTCAACATACATTGGAAAATATAATCAACTAATTTTTTCTTATTTTTAGCAGTCTGTTAAATTCTTAAAATATAGCTATGAAGGCACATTGTCAACAGACATTACTTTGAGTAAATCTCTATCTAATCTATTGAGTAAATGTTAAAACTATTTTTCATACCTCGATCACCATGTATAATGGTGTATATTTCAATACACGCACTCTCTAAACACGTTTTATGATACACGCTTTACGTACAACCATTTAAATACGTTTCAACACTTTCCCTGCGGCGTACAACACAGGTGTGTATCGCGCGACGCAACGCGCTTGCGGCGCATACACACCAGTGTTGTACGTACAGATCTGTATGAATTACGGGCGAACAAAAGTGCAGTGTTTACGTCGGCGCTACAAGCCTGGGACGGACATTACGTTTGTATATTCTTAGATGATATACAGATGGTAAAAAATAAAATATATCAGTGCATTGTCGGCGAATTTTCAGTCTAGAGTAATAAGCTCCAGTTTAGCGCCGCTTTCCGCAACGAACGCCGCAGTCAAAGTGTTAAACTAAATACATATCATCAGTACCCTATTACTATCTCCCTTCTGGATACGGCTGTCCTCTCACAGAGTTAGGATAGTCCATAATACTGGCCAAGTGCGGATTGGTAGACGTTATTCAGAATTTTATGGAGAATTGTTATTCAGGCAAGTTTACTCACGACCTCTTCCTTCGTTAGAGCAAGTGATAATCAATTTGAGGACGAAATTTCGAAAATTATAAAGCCAAAAATTATGGAGTTAAACAATGTTAATAAGCGTTAAAGTGCTGAGAAAATTTTCTCCTTTTTATGTAAAGAAAAATAAATTTAAAGGGTGTCAAATTATAAAATTGTCACAGTGTTGGAAGTGTTTAAATACTATAAATTTGGTTATTTTCATGTGAGGATACAAAACAAAAAAGAAAATATACCGATCAATTTTTTTTACATTTTGATTTCGATCGCACTGCTCGATCGAATCGAATCGAGATCGAACTGCTTCCATCTACGAGGTGTCATCACTACAAGAAAAACTTAAAAATCAATCAAGTGATTTCGCAGAAGAAAATACAACACATACAATATTGGAATTTGGTACATTAAAATAATTAGTGTTATAACTATAAATAGATGTATGCTAAACACTAAATAACTTAAATAGTAGTCCCGTGTCTCATCGACACTGCTGGTAAAAAGAAGGTTTGTTCATATCTCACGCAGAGAATTGCCATCGCTGTTCAGCGCGGGAATGCGACCAGTGTTCTTGGCTTTTCATTTCTTACTATTAATATTTTGGACATACATTATAATATGTACCGAGTACGTAATGATCAACGATTTTTGATTTTTCTTTGCTGATATTGCGAACCAGGTTCGTGGTCATGGCGAAATATTGCCAGTCAATAATCGTTAATTATAAGTACCGGTATGTACCGGATACTTACCGGGTACTTTACCGGTATGTACCGGGTGCTTAAAATGAACGGTTTGCAGTTATGCAGTATTACTAACCATGTAGTTAAATCCAAAATTCCGCGATAATATTAGTTTAAAATGATTTTTTAACATTAAATATTGCCTCAATTGTAAATAATGAAGACAATTTATCTTGGAAGGTTATAGTATATATTAAGACGTTGTATAGCCCTTACAGGATTCATGATGTACTTTTCTGTACTAGAAGTACATCTTTATGTTTATGCATGACACATAAAGATCACATTATTACCATAATTATAATCAATCTTTAATTATAATTATAATTCCATTGTTACATTTATAATCCTTTCGCTAAGTTTCTATGAACACGTCTAAACATTTAAGGTTTGATATTATCCCTAATCCAATCAATGTGATCGTAAACCTTGGTATAAATACTCGGCCAGTTCTCCAATCCGCAGTCACCTGGACCAAAGCTCACGACCCCGACGACCTGAAAATTCATCGATCTGGTCTGAATCATAAGCGGTCCACCCGAGTCGCCCTCACACACGTCCTTGTTGTATTCACCTCCAACACATATTTGGGAGTCTATCAACGTTTGTTTCCCGTTGCCAGCATAGCGGTTTTGACACATCTGCGAAGTAAAAAAAAGTAGTTATACGCTGGCAACCTTCTCCAAGCAAACATAAAAAACAAAATCAAAATATTTTTTTCAAAGTAGATTCTTTACAGAATTCTTTTTACCCTTCTCTAAACAAAAGTATGACCAGTGCAAAAATAAAAATTATCAACACCCAACAAAAATGCGTAACTCATAAGACATTAAATAAATAAATTGATTGTAAAATGACACATATTTGGAGAAGGATGTATGAGTTGCGTCAAGAGATTTTTTTATGTGAGAAGAGTAGCAAACGAGCATGAAAACCACCTGATTTTAAGAAGTTGCAGCCCATAGACATCCACGTACAAACACAAAGACGACCGAAATCCTATCTGAGCTCTAACGTAGATACGTTGTTACTCCTGAGGGCTAAGATGGTTGCCTTGCTTAAAAGTATAGCCGACAACCGCACAAGTAATGCTTTATGGCGGATTATAAAGTCGGCGGTGGTACCTCCCCGTCTGAAGTATAGTTCAACAATCTTGTATACTTTTAACTACCAGCGTGACAAACTCTCAGTAATTCAGCCTTTGTCCATATTTACTTTCACCGTTACAGGAAGTCACAAAATATATTTTTAATACGCAAACAAAAATGATGATTCAAGACACCACCTTGAGCCTTATTTATACCTGCGAAACCTGATTTGCAAGTCAAACCGGTTTTATTGGATTTCGTGCATACGTTGAATTAAATCTATACATATGAATAAAATGGAAGTGTCTGTTGGTACTATCAACACATTTTTTTATACGAGAAGAGTAGCAAACGAGCATGCAAACCACCTGATATTAAGTAGTCGCAGTCCATAGATATCCACCGACAACCACAAACACGACTGAATTCCTATCTGAGGTCGAACGTAACTACGTTGCTAAGACGTCGCCTAGACTAAGATGGTCGTCTCGGTTCAAAGTGTAGCCGGCAACCGCGCATCTCCAACCGAAACACAAGTAATGCTTTACGGTGGATTATGAGGGCGGCGATGGCCCCTCCCGGTCGAACTGTAGTTCTACCACATGTTTCGAGACCTAAAGAAACTTAGATCTTGTTGAGTCTTAAACAATTTAGATCTTGTTTCTGAAAGTATTTCGTAAGATGCTTTAGTACCAAGGTACGAAGGGAAGCTTGTCAAAGGGTGCAGACCCTGGATTTTTTTTAAATATTACCTCGTCTCTAAAGACCTAGCATACGTTTCGCTCAGCGTTTTGGCATAGCCATACAAATAGGAACTACCAGCATCTTGGGTAACTTGCCCGAAACCAGCAACGTTGAATTTTTAAAATGT
Source organism: Phocides pigmalion okeechobee (assembly GCA_018251015.1). NCBI lineage: Eukaryota > Metazoa > Arthropoda > Insecta > Lepidoptera > Hesperiidae > Phocides > Phocides pigmalion. The sequence goes on along the minus strand of DWON01008584.1, from coordinate 7,060 downwards.
ATGTATAATAAGCAGCTGCAATAGAACCGTTTCGGTGTCTTAATAAATTAAATAAATAAAACTTTACACATAGAAATATTAAACATATAAAAATAAAAGTGTAATCAAATCATAAATAGACATAAAATCAATTAGTAAAATATGAACATTGACCAATTAATCAAGTACACGGTGTAACAGGGCGCGTTCTGTTAATTAGTTCTGACTCGGCTAACGGTTACAAGCAAAAAATATCGCGTCCCACTCTTTTGCTCACAAAATACAATACGAGAATTATTGGTTAAAATCTTATTTCTCGGTAAGCTATTGTAAATCTTTTTTGAGAAATAAATAATCTTAAACCATATTTTGGCTTTATTTTTTGTATTATATATTCATGTATTGTATTTTACGTATTTAGGGCTTGATTTTGAATTTTTGTATTTCTTTCCGGGATTTTTTTCTAGAAAATATTTTTTAAAATTAGTACTTAATACGCAAATGACGTGCAATCAGATGATAAATAAAAAGCGTTAAAAAGTTTATTGAAAATAATATTTACCTTAGCTCCAACATACGGTAAGAGAGAGTAAAGTTTGATCGTACTGGGAGTCCTGGTTTGATCGTAAAATCCCCACCCGGATACGAACAGCTTCAAGTCATCCGATGGTGATAATGTGAAGTCTGAGGTCGGTAGGCAGATGGGTCTGATAAAGTCTGCGAAAACATGTCAACTTTTAGTTGTATTTTATTGCGATTCGGAAAGCAGAGTATATTTAAAGAGTAAGATTAAAATGCGCACGCAGATGTAACACATAATTTATTATAACAATACTGTATACAGCGCCATCTATGTTAGATCAAAGCAACTTTGAATTCGCTTCTTAATTGACTAGTCTTGACACTATGAGTGTCGTACAAAGTTGTCTTCCTTTTACTTTATTTATTCAAGGTCATTTTTTAAAGGTGGGAGAACCGTCGTTCGATTGGGGAGATACCACCGTCGCCCTCATAATCCGCCCTAAAGCATTACTTGTGTTTCGGTTGGAGTGGTGCGGTTGCCGACTACACTTTGAAGCGTGGCGACCATCTTAGTCCTCAGGAGTAGCAACGTGTCTACGTTTGAGCTCAGATAGGATTTCGGTCGTGTTTGTGGTAGTACGTGTATGTCCATGGACTGCGGCTACTTAACATCAGGTGGTTTGTATGCTCGTTTGCTACTCTTCTCAAATATAAAGAAAAACCCGACTGCATCTGATGTTGCTCAACTTTCTAATAGTTTACGATAAATTACTCTCTCACCAAAAAAGAAACAAATAAATCTTACCAGTATAATTAACGGTTTCTTTAAGCCTGATTAGGGCTATGTCGTGATACTGGTACACCTGATCGGGGTCGTAGTCTTTGTGGACTACGTAGCTCTCTATGTCAACGGAGGTATGGCCGTCCGTGCAGTCTATACCACCTCCGGGCACCTCAGTGCAGTCAGGACCCGAGTTCGTGGTGTTGTACTCCCCAAGCCGAACACTTACACTGTATAACAAAAGTAAGAATAACTGCCGTAATACAACAATAAGGAAATACTAGTTGTAATGTAACACTTTGAAGCGAAGCATCCATCTTAGTCTTCAGGAGTAGCAACGTACGTTTGAGCGCAGATAGGATTTCTGACGTGCTTGTTGTGGTTGTACGTGGATGTATATAGACCTGCATAGATCATTTAACATCAGGTGGCCTTCTAATAGATATTCACGAATATCGATTTTTCATTTTTGATTGCTGATATTTCAACATGGCATGGTGGTAGTCACGGCGGTCAGTTGCGTCATGACCACGAGCCATGCAATTGGTTCGAAATATCGGCAATCAAAAATTTAAGTGTTTGATTTGTCGTAAAGAAAAATCGTGAGAACCCGCTACATAGTAAAATATATAAATTCCGCTATAATTTTAGTTTAACACTTTCCCTGCGGCGTAGATATACATATATGATCGGGTCACTATTGCGGGAGCCGCCCCTTAACTGGAGTTTATTTGATTAGACTGAATATATACCGATAAATCAGTGAAATATTGTATATTTTAGCATCTGTGTATCATCCACGAATACACAGGCGTAATGTCCGCCCCCAGTCTTGTAGCGCCGACGTAAAAACAGTACTTTTGTTCGCTCGTAATCCATACAAATGTGTCGCTACAACACAGGTGTGTAGGAGCCGCAAGCGCATCGCGTCCAGAATTACACAGCAGTATTGTAACCGCAGGGAAAGTGTTAAAATCTTATCAAACGCTCGTTTGTAACATTTTCAAAATAAAAAATGCGCGTTCATTTGCTATTTCTATTTCATCAAAAAATATTTCTGTTACTTACGCCTGCAAATCTACTCGCTTTCTTCCCATCAGGCAATGGGCAGCTGTGAGAACATACTTGCCACTGATGAGGGAACCCCCACAATGGATGTCGGGTCTCGTGTAATCTATCAAGGCTAACCAGGGAAACTGGTCGATTGATGCCGCGATACCCCCTGAAACAACATTCATATGTTACTACCACTACATATATGTATAAATATTATTAAACAAAGTTTCCCGTTGCGTCTGTTTGTCTATCTTTTTGGGATAAACTCAAAAAGTACTGGATTTTCTTAGTTTTCGACAACAAGTAGAAGGAGTCCTGAGGAAGATTTGGCGCACAATAAGTATTATCTTGTAAATTGGACGAGAAATTAAATAATGACTGGATGCATATATGCGAAGATTGTTTCATATTGTGAAAATCTATAAAATAAACGCGGACGAAATCGCGGGAACAGCTAGTAGTATATATGATCAAGTTCAACTCTAGTTTTTTCTAGACTGGAGATGCGCCGATAATTTACAGGAATGTTGTATTTTTTAGCATCCGTGTAACATCTATGAATACATAGAGGTTATTTCCGCTCGCAGTTTTGTAGGGCTGACGATACAACACTTGTATTCGCCCGTAATCCATATAGATTTGTACGTACACGACAGGTGTATAAAAGCCGCTAGTGCGTTGCTCCAACTAATATACAGCAATTGCGTACGACGCAGGGAAAGTGTTAAGGCAAGATAAATTATTTTTGATACTTTTGCCGGGGATTCGAATTTGGGACCTCCATGTTAGAAACCGATATAATTTGCTTTTTTTATGCGAGAAGAGTGCAAAGGAGCATGCAAACCGATAGACTGAATAGACATCCATATACAATCAGAAACATAACTGACATCCTATTTTAGCTCGAACATAGATGCGTTGCTACTCCTGAGGACTAAGATGGTCGCCTCGCTTCAAATTGTATCCGGAATTCTCATCAAGTATATTATTCTCTTACGTAATCACTGTTATCGGAACAGCTTAAACTCACCAAAAACTCTCACTTCGCTGGAGCTTTCGAAACCGCAACACGCGGAGTCGTCGGACGGTGGTAGAGCAGTGAGGGAGCACATATTTAGAGATGCTGCTAATCGATTCGCAGCATGATGTTCACAGCAAATTGTAAATGACTTAGTCGGCTGCGATGGTGTACATCTGTAAAACAAAATGCTGAAATTATTCACTTTACACTTCGATTGCGGCGCTCACATCGCTACTTTAAAACAAAAGGGCCACAAATCAACAATATTCAAAATCCTTTTTATTGTAAAAATTCAAATTTTGTCGGTCACATATTCGAATCGACCATTAAAAGCAGAATAAAAATATCTTTCTAACAGTGTATAACACCTATTTATCAGTTTTAATATTACAGAGCAAATACAAGAACTGATTTTGATAACTTTAAATGGCTCTCCTATAAAATTAGGTCTATTCGCGTTGTGGGCATTTGTTTTGAAGTAGCGATATATTAGTTGGGGTCAGCGTTGCGGGAAGCGGCACTAAATTGGATCGATAAACCTGACCTGATGCTGCAGCTTCAAATGGTATCAGCAGAGTACTCAACTTCTCATATTAAGTAGAGGTATCGTCTTTGATATCGTTGGAATGTTCTCAAAGGATAGTGCTCTTTTTTGAGTTTTTTTTTCAGTCGGGGATATTTCGGTTTGATTAATTTTCGATAAAGAATTTAGTTTTTGAGTAAAATTGCTTTGAGTACCTACTGATATTCAGCTACGGGTTATGGGTAGGCTGCGACAGCTTGCATGTTCGGTTGCTTTTTATTCCTACAAACAACGTAGCAATATATTGCTAGTCAGCACGTCAGCACTGTTCCCACGACTTCGTCGGTGACGATTGAATTAAACAGACATAACTTCTTTATTTGTTAAACGATTTCAATGAAAAAACACTAAATGTTAAGTGAAGCCCACCGCAATATTATCCTGAGTGCACAAACATACAGATATACAGACAAACAGACAAAACCAATATACATTCTTTTGGGTTCTCTTGCGTATATAAAGGCACTCCATTATGATTTTTTATATATATGTGCCACGTACAGACAGCGAAGGCTTACAGTTTTATTATATGCAATATAAATAAACAGTATTAAACACGCCAATCGTTCTGTATAGAGCTGATTAAGTGTTAATTTAATTTTAATTGAAACGGAGGTCTACCTATTATGTATTTTCCTCTTGCAATTAGCGTATTGGACGTAAAATATTCGTATATTCTGATATGACGAATGACAGGAGACATTTAATATTGAAATGACGCCGTGGGTACAAATATACAGATGTATGTATATAAGTAACACTATTGTATTACAGTAAGCGTTAACTTAATATTCAGTGTTCGTTTCATTTCAGTCGGTTTATAATTAATACAGTTATGTCATTTTGAAACTTACGGGTGTGAGTCACGCGCACACACACATACACACAATTAATCCACGTTTGATTGACGCCGCTGGTCGCAAGAGGGCTCGTCAACTTATAGAGTGACAATTTATAGAGTGTATTCCATTTCATATTCGAAATAGTACTTTTTATATGTATTTTTTTCGATATGTTTTTTTAATGAGCCGTTTCCTTCATTTTTATATGTACCGTGTGCTCAAGAGTAACGATTTTTTTGATTGTTGAAATATCGAAACATTTAGCCGTGGCGATAGGCCATGCAACTGCTCATCGTCACGGCTAAATCGGAAATTTCGGCAATCAAAAATTGTTAATCGGGAGTACCCGGTACACAGTAAAATATATTAATTATTTAATGATATTAGATTACAAATTATCTTGTTATACGAGGCGTGAAGGAATACTCACTTGGCTTTCTTAATGTAATCCATACTTTCTTCTGATACAAACTCCTTGTTCAAATATTGATTATATATATGGGTACACTCCTTCCATTCTATACATTCTCCAATGGACCCATCAGGTGTTGTACACTCGGACCCATTGAATAAGGCTACATTCATTTCTACGACCTTATGAGGACAGCAGACCTGAAAGGTTTATCAAAAAAATCAAAATCTAAATTTATAAATATTAATCGAAATATGTATCAGATTGTTAGGCTTTTATTATAATTCGTTTTAAGATTTTTATCATTATAAAAAAGTAGATTCTTTACACAACTTTTTTTAAACGTCATTAAACTACCACCGACTCGTAAGGTGATTCGTTTGAGAGAAGAGGTGGCGAAAGCGACTCAAAAACACACATCTTTTCCATATTTTAAAATGTCATTTATATGTAAAAATTAAAGTAGACATTCGGTGTCAAAAATAATTCAAATATCATTGGTGGGGACACGATGGATGATTAATATCTCGCGAAGAGTAATGCTGTCGCTATTCAGCGTGGGAATGCGACCAGCGTTCTTGGCATCGTGCCGCATAAGTACGCCTTTAGATTGTTTAGGTTACGCCTTTATTATAATTAGTTTAAAAGGATTTCATAAAGATAGAGTGATTGTAGAGGAAGGTTTTGGTGCATAATTTAAGTTTTTTTTGTAAATTGGGCGATAAATTAAATAGTTAAATTCAATATAGTAATTCCGCCGTCGTTCGAAATAGATATTTCTAATTGTTAGTTTTTGCAACTAGATAATGATGTATGTATGAAAGAAAAATGATGTAAGTAAATATAAACTCTACTATGCGAGCGAAGCTGGGCCGGGTCAATAATACTTACCAAGGGGTCTTGCTGGTCATAGCCACAGTTGTACTTCTTTAGTAATGCAAATGCGGACTTATTACGTCTGTCCACTAGGCTCTTCAAGGGCTCGCATTCGTCCAGGGGAACACATCGTGCCTCCTTGTCCAGAATCGTCGTACAGTCCCGTTCTGAAAGATAAAAAATATTTTATTTTATACCTATTTTAGATACGCGGTAGAACCAGTTCGATGGGGTAAGTACCGTCACAGCTCTCATAAGCCGCTGTGAAGCATGTCTTGTTTCGCTTGAAGATCCGGTTACGGCTACACTTGAAAGCGACTATCTCAGTTCTCAAGTTTCACAAAGAATCTACTTACAAGTTCAGATAGGACTTCACGTCTGTTTAAGGATGTTTGTGGATGCCCGTGGGCCGTACCGACTATTTAAATTAATTAATTTTCCTGTTTTTGAAAAAAAAAATGTAAATAGTTATCAAATTACGTTAGAACAGTTATTCGTTTGCTTTTCTGAACTCTGAGAAGGACAAAGATATAACATATATTTCTTGTATTACTATTAATTCTATGTATTTATTAAGTATATAAACACAAATAAATAACATTTAATTATATTCTTATTAAATTTTAATAGTTATAGCAGTTATAATGTTCTTTCGTGAACTCTAAGCTATAACCAATTAATTGTTATTTTACCATTAATAATAACATATAATAATACTTTTATGTGGTCAATTAGTCGCACAGAGAAGAGGTGGTCGCTAAAAGGTTTAAAGTTAAGTTGTTGTTAAAAACTACTTTGCAACAATCCGTTACCACAATGTATATTGCTATATATTTAAAGCAAGCAATATCTACATAATGCATGTTTTGAAATACAGTGCAACCTTAATATAACGTACCGCAATATAACGGTTTCCTCGATTTAACAAATTCTTTGTAATCCCCTTGAATTGTCCATAAGAGTCAATGTAAAATATCCCTTTACATTA
>DWON01008583.1:0-12032 GCA_018251015.1 Phocides pigmalion okeechobee | reverse complement strand
ATACTTTCCCTGCGGCTACTACACTGTGTAATTGTGGACGCGACGCGCTTGCGGCTCCTACACACCTATGTTGTACCGACACATCTGTATGGATTACGGGCGAACAAAAGTGCTGTGTTTACGTCGGAGCCAGAAGACTGCGAGAGGAAACAACGTGTGGGTATTCGTAAATGTTTTACGGATGCTAAAAAATACAAAAGTTGTGTGAATTGTCGACACTTCTTCAGTGTAGAGGAAAGAGCTCCAGTTAAGGCTGCCGAAATCCTGACTCGATCTAATAAATGCGCGGCGCACTCAAAGTTTTAACAATACATATTTGTAACGGATTCAATCTGATACTTTCGCGAGAAAGCCACATTAGCAAATAAATAAACGGTTTTTTTTTACTTTTATATAACATTTTGGCGAAGGGAGATCTCCCTCCAGGCGAGTTCTTGTCGCCTGGGGAGCTGCAGTGCTCCGGATGTCTCATTTCGGAGTATATATATATATGCAAGATATTTAGCAAACTTCGATAGCGTGATTCAAGATCGTGTGGCACCATCTCTTGTCGAGTAGCGAAAAGTCGCCACAACAGTAAGAAGAAGGAAGTAAGGATTTGTATTGGATAGGTATCAAACTTCAGGTCTTCTTGGCAGTCGGGGCTACTGAGTAGGCTGAGAAACCAATCAAAATAAAAGACAGTAGTTTTATTATATTTTATTGACATAATTTTGTACAAATAACGGCGTATAATACATGGGACAGGTCTCACATACAAAACTAATGCTAGTCAAGCTATGGTTCCACACGGACCTACATGATCAACTTAAACCCTACAAAACTTAATACTGGATCGTTAAATGACATTTTATATATAAATGTATTATTACCGTCATACATTTTATGTTTTCAAACGAATAGTACCACGTTTGATCGACGCCGCCGGTGACAAGTGGGCTGGTTCATATGTTGCTCAGAGAATTGCGATTGCTATTCAACGCGGGAACGCAGCTAGTGTTATTGGCACGGCATTGGCATAATTAGTTTTAAGATTTTCACAATTGTAAATATGATAGTTATTAATAATTTATTGACAACAACATTGAACGTGTTGTCTCATTACGAAAAATAGCGCTATTTATCAGTATATAAACGATAAATAAACGTTTTCATTGGTTCATACTGCTATTTATCCACGTGCCAGGCGCATATTTCGTTATTCATTTTTATTTGAATCATATTGCTTTTTTTGTCGATGAACTAGATAGACTGATAATTCTAATAATGCTTCATAGACATGTATCATGAAGTCTTGGGAATATTAGCTGCAGTTAGATGGGATGAGTACCGATCGTGGCGACCGAAACCTTTTTTGCGTGCGTGGTTCTTGAGTCAAATTTTGTATGTGGTAAATACATCAATAGGTAATATTAATTATATGGAGGTTGTATTTTGTATGTAAGAATTCTGTCTATTAAAAGTTAAAGGGTATAATTTTTGTCATAGTTTTTATTTATTTCGTGGTCAATATGAACACTAATATCCATATTGCATTTAAATGTATATTACATGTTATATTTTGAAGTAAATTTAAGGTTCAATGAATCTGTTGTAAATTAACAAGTATACATAAAATGTACAAACATATAAAACATTAATAATTCATCATATAACGATCCAGCATATTTGGTCTTCCTAAATAATATCATAAGCGATGTCAAAACAACGCTATAATAACATTAAGCATTACTAAATAAAATGTGGTTAACTTATGGGTTTATTTCTTTGGCTGCGGAAGTGATATAATGTTTAGTTATATTATAGGAGAGCAAATCTTTCATTTATTTTCATTATAGAAGTGATGTGAAATTGATGGTCTGAAACATTGCTTCATTTATAATTTTCATTTTAAATAGCCGTGTGCGAGCGCGTACCATTATCTTCTCGGAGTAAGATTATGTTATCAATATTATTATTCAAAAAATATGAATAGTAAAATTAAATGAAAAAAAACGGTAAAAAGTAGCTCCATAAATTAATTCCGCCATTAAAGCATTACATGGAAATATAATGGGAGTGCGCTCGCTCTCTTATTGTTATTTTGAAATAATCAATGCGAAACTATGTAAATATGATTGCAATAAAGATATGTATTTGTTGAATAATTAATATCAAACCCTGTGGAATATCTAATTGACAGAAATTATTGGTATAAATTAAATACCTACCATTGGGTTCTTAGCGAAAGATTGATATAATTAATTAAATAAGCATTTATTATGGGAATAATGAGACAGTCATTCTATATTTGTATGTAATATTGTGGATTGGTCATGTTTATATATTTCCTATAGCTTAAACAAACGGACGTCGATTTAATTTCTACTGTGAAAAATGTATGGATTTGTGAATTTGATGGAAACTCGTTCATTACACTTCATTACAACGATCGAATTGTATTTTTCACATTATGTACATATATGAAGCGCTATATACCTACCGTTTACATACATTCTGTTATGACTAGAGCAGTGCTGAGTAATTCATGGTATTTGTTTTCATTGTGGTCAATGACCATCGTCCAGGGCCTTGTCTCGTGGTTAGATCTCAGTCAAATATTCGTATGAGAAATATTAAGGGTCTGTCTTTACTATCACATTTCAATTCACATATGCAAGATGTGTGTTTTGGAGTTTCTTTCGCCACACTTCTTCAAAACGAAACACCTTATGAGTCGTTGGTAGTTTAGTGACGTTCAAAAAGAGTTCTGTAAAGAACTTACTTTGAATAAAAATATTTTGATTTGATATCTCTTTCTCTAATACTATTTTGTGTCATCTTCACTATTATATTCCTCATACTTCAAAGTAAATTGTACTCATATGACAGTGTACGTAAACGAGACGATATATGATATTTAACTTGCTGTAGAATTCTTTATTGGCCTTATTTTTTATCTATGTGTAATTATATTGTAAATATTATTGGAGTATGTAATAAATTCACACGTAATGTGGTAGATAATGTTAGAAAATTGAGGTAATATAATAATTATCAATCTACATACAAGGTAGTTTTAACCTTGACTATATTATATATATATATATCCTTTTATTTTTAATATAATTTTGACGCTTAAATTATAAGAAAACTTAATTAAAGACAGAACATTTGCGAGTGTAAATTAATAAAATTGGATTGTAACGAATGCATAAGTGATAAACCCCAGTATTTCTAAAAGAATACTTGACCTGATCGTGATTGACCTTTGTAAATGGATCCAGATAGATGACAGTGAAAATAGACCCTTAAACGTGAAGCAAAGCAACCGGCACGCGAAACAAAGCCAAGGTTAACCGCTTAACACTTAATGTAAAAAGCTCAATAAATGTATATAATATCCAAACACTATGGCATTAGTTTCTACTTACATTTCTCTAAACCACGTCCATAAGAAAATTTTCAATATACAAATGCTAGGTACGTGTACTTAAACTATTTATAAATACACTCTCATTATAACAAATCGTGTCCATCTATTCTTAGATCAACTAAACTAAAGGATAAATATGTTTGATGACAATTCTATGCTCGGAAATTATGTTCAATTGTGGGCTGTTACCATATCTGTAGGTGATTTTCTATATAAGTATTATATTATATCATATGATCTAAAAATAGTTACATTAGTGACAGGATCGTCCAAGATAACCTGGCACGAATGGATATTGCCGTTAAATAAAGTTGTGTTATGAATAATTTATAGTAATAATTATAATTAACTATAACAACAGTCGGTATAGCAATAACTATTTATTTTAAAAAAGAAACAAAATGTTAGAGATTATAAAATAAAATTCTTTTATTATATTTCGTTACTTTAATCAATTTAAGATTAAATGCTTATACTCAATAAATAATTGTTTCCAATAACAAGTACTATAAATATAAATACTATTAGCCATACTCGTGAAATAAACATCCATTTTTCATTTTAAGTACCTACTTACTTTTTATGAAAAATATAACAAAATGCTCCATGAATTATTTTATTACATCGTTTTCGGTATGAAGAACAATGTTGGGAAAACAAACTTCTTATTTGTCATCCTTAACGTGATTTGTTAAGAAAAATCTGTTATCTGAACTTAAATGAACCGTTTCTGTACCTATTTGTAGATCAAATAATATTGCTAAAGAAATTAAGATATAAAAATTAAGAACACGTCACTTTATCCTAATGTTTTGTTCTATCAAATATCCTTTAGTGTAGTCAATCCAACATTTAATATATAGTAAACTAATTATACGTAATAGATAAACGGAAATACGCGTGCAAACCACTTGTACGACTAGATTTTTAGTTTAACATTACAAATAGTTTTTCATATCTACTAGATAGTAAAGCACTTCGAAAAGTTGTTCCATTGATTATGGAAAATGAAGGATAATATCAATAAATATCAAGAAAAAATGTAAGGGTGTCTTAGAGTATAAAAATATGTAGCAAACGCCCGTAATAAGGTCATGTTTTACCTAAAATTTCCGCTTCATGTAAATGGTATTAAGTAAGTAGATGTTTCAAGGGAATAAATAGATCTTTGAATTATACAAACTAAATAAAGCATAATGAACTTTACCTTAATATCTTTAGTTTATTGACGTGCTACTGAAAACCCGATTCGTAATTCCCGATAATTAATCCGATGACTTATTCGTTACAGAAGACGAACATTCTACATAATTTTATACTCTAAGAAAGAAGTCAAGAAAACGCGGAAACAACAAGATTATTTTCGCAGAAATCACATTACTTACACTAAATTGACTAATGGTATTCATTAAGTTTTCGTTTGTTATGCAAAAACGCTGCACTAACATTCAAAATGAATGAAAAAACATTGTATTGTAGTGTTATTGCCTCCGAAGTTAATTTTGAATTGATATGTCGTCACGGAGATATTGCATAAAACGTAAATAAATGATACAATGTGACAAATACATCATCCGTTGTAAATAATAACATTTAATACAAAAAACTACAAAACCTAGAATTAAATGCACATAAAGCGCCGATTCATTTAAATGTTACAAGAATAAAATGTAAAACATGAGAATGGTAGATGGAAATATATTGAAAACAAATATATGTTAAGAAACACTTAAATGAATCCGTTGATACAATTAAATGATCTAGTTTAAATAGTACGAAAAATGTATATATTATTAGTATAAATAACAGACATAAAAATGGATATTACGTTTAAATGAAATCGTTGATAGATGGTATGACAATGTTTGATATTAGTTTAATACAAATTTAATAATGCGGACACAATATTTAAATGAAAATGATATTTCACTCAAATAAATTACCTTAATTACTGATATAATAAAGTTTAAGATGATCGATACACTTGTAAATTCTTTAATAAAAGTTAAATAAGACGGTAAATAAATTATAAATGTTTTACATTTAAATAAATCAGTTGACAAACATAAATGATAGGTTTGAAATGGTATAACACATTAACAAATTGATTAATAAAAATTAACTGAAACGAATATTACATTTAAATGAATCGGTTGATACATTTATAGAAAGTTGTTCTACGCAGCGCATTTTCCCACATTGTTGGTGATTGTGTGCGGCAGTTTTGATAAGGACAGTGGGATGTTGAAGTCACCGCTTAAGGATATTTGGGAAACGCATCCGACCAAACCGCTCTTATATTTCCCCATCGTGTTTATTTCTATTGAGGGAAGACCACCTAAAAAGAAAACGATATTGGAAATAAATGATTGATTACAACAGAAAATAGTGAAGCAAAGTTTGTTTCGTGAAGAAAGTTACGTTAGAGACCAAACAGTGGGCCAACCCAAATACATAATTATGGGTAATTAAGTATTGTGTAGATCGTAAACAAGTACTCATAACCCCGCGGATAGCAGATCGTAAATGGTCCGCGAAGTTTAGTAACGTCGAGTGGAGTTGAAAGATGAATTGGTGATCATTAGTGGCAAAGTTTCATGCACTCTTCTGGGCTTCAGAGGTTTCAGTTTTCGGTCCCGGTTATTAATAAAGCACAGTTGTTCAAACTTGTCCAAACCCTAAGGGCAGTTTGAAAATACCCAACCAACGAGTAGACCGCTACCTACATCGGAGTTTAGTGGTATACCATCCAGGATTTCTCAGTTATGCGTGGAGACTAGTATCCGGGAATGATACAGCACAAATTCCATATTTCCGTATATAAAAATTCCATATTGACATCAAATTAAATCCAAATTGGTGATGAATGATGATCAATTCAATTTAATTGGACTACATTCTTAGGAACACAATAATTGATTTCGATCATAAAGTATATTTTTTCTTTTCATATAATATGCAATAAAAAGCCCAGCGTTTCATATATTTTTATTTAGTAGAGTGTATCGTGTCAATCTAATAAATTCACTGACTTTCAAAAACGACAATTGAGCTCTCATATGTTGTTTTTGAAAGTTACGACGTTTTGGATAGTCATTATATTGGTGTTGGAATTATTTGGATTTCAAGGGTCCCCCCTCTTCCCGGGCTTTTTCCCACGGGAATAAATTTACTATAATTAATCGGTATATTTACCTATGTAAAGGCCATTTTCTGTATTCAACTGCTTCAGCCTCCCTGGCGATACTTTCCCGAGTGATCCCAAACCGTCAACTTCGAGAACACCCGCTTGTCTATTTCTGTAAGAGATGTTTATTTAATCAAAATATGTAAGTACTTTTATGTATAAAAATGTACATACTTAAATTAACCTTTAAAAATCTGTAAATAATAGATTAATATATTCTAAAATTAATTGAAATATTTGAAATAATTTATATAAAAGAATCTTCTCTATATAGTTATGGTTTTGTGCAAAATTGTAAGTTAGATAAAGGGTTTTTTATTACCTCGTTGCTCGCGCTCTATGCCATAGACCATCATCAATTTTCGTGTGGTTGGCAATTATGACAACCTCACCGCTGCCCAAATCGTACCTAAAAACAAATAAGCGACATGTCAAAATCAGATCAGTTTTTTGTACCATAGATTTCTAGAACGTAGTAAAACAAATCTAGATTTCATCATACATTATACATACATACAAATCTGTATATTTTAAGATTTCAACAAACAAAAACAGGCAATAATTAAGTACAAATAAATTATCGACATCAAAGTCATTTATTTGAGTTCATAGTTTGTGTAATTGGTTTCCGATACGTCAACACAGCACAATTTATGACAAAATATTTTCAAAAAACAACAAAGTTGTACTTTGTAGACGAAAGTACGTACCTGCGCTTGGTATCATAAGTCAACCGTCGTTCTCTAGTATGTAAACAGCATAAATACTAATAAATAATTAAAAATTTGGACTTGGAAAGTTGGTACAACAACTAATTAGCCGGAGAAGTACCACCGCCAGTCTTAAAATCTGCCGTAAAACAGTCCTTGTGTTTCGGTTGGAGAGGTGCGGTTGATACACTTAGAAACGGCGACAATCTTAGTCCTGAAGTAGTAACGCATGTCAACTATGTCAGGACTTTTGCTGCTTTTCTAAGATTAAAAGAAAGTAAAGTTGTGTCGATAAAGCAATAATGAGAACTAATAGTCAGATGTAACGTTACCTAAACACGAGTACGGAGTTCTCGATGGCGAGCGAGAGGAAGTCGGTGGGGGGAGCGGTAGCGCGCCCCGACCACAGCAGCAACCCGTTTGGCTCCACCGACCGGAACCGGATGTTGATGTCCAGGGTGTAGCTCAACAGCCTGCATTGCCAACGAACATTCCTATATTAGTTAGGTACACGATTTTAAACTAATATCATCGCGAAATTTATAAATTATGTGATATAACAGATACTCACGATTAACGATTTTTTTACATTTTATTACCTAGCTATTAAATTTTTCAAGAGAAAATATTTTCCTTCCTGGGGCAGTGATTAGTTTGTTAGTTTTAACTAGTTAGGAATCTTACTGTGAGGGGATCCATCCCAAACGAGAGGAGAGGATTGGGGATCCCAAACGAGGGGTTCGAATTCCTGGATGTCAAATACTCGTTAGAAATAAATAATTATTTGCTTTAACGAAGAAGCATAACATCATGAGGAGTTCTAAATATCATACAGTTCTTAAAGGTAAATTTCAAACAATTTTACCAATTTGCATTTGGTATTGAGATCGATTATCGCCATTTCATTACATGAGGCGTTTATGGGATAGTGGTTGGATCTACTCATGTAGGAAATAATAGGGCAAACATTATTTTTTCCACAAGAAACAGTGAAAAATGGCGAGGAAACTTAATTACGTAAAATATCTTTTTTCACGAAATTTACACAATAATATTAAACGCTGTTGTGAGAACGTCACGAAAGTCTAAAATAAAACAGAATAAACAAATCTTGTTTTTATTAAAATAAAACCAACGCAATGAAATACGGTTTAATGTATGAATACTAAAAATTTGTATTTTGAGAAATCTCTCCTGAAATTAGTTCCTCCTAAAAGGGGGTGGGGGGGTGGGGGGGTCCTAAATATCTGCAAAATGACATCACTTAATTAATGAATAATCTTCTCATTCTGAAAGTTGACCTGTGTCTGTGATTGGAAAAGTAAGTGATAGAAGATCAAAGGAAAAAGAAGCAGATCAAAAGAAAGTCTTATAACATTACCTTTCCATAGTCTCCTCATCATCAATGTGTATGAAGCTGTCAGTCCCAGTGAAGCTCGGGTAGGTATTCATATCACTCCAATTGACGTCATTATCATCCAAATACTTCACTTGCATATACGTCTGTCCATCGTATTCCCGCCCGTCCGTCAACATCCCACTATCCCTCTCCACAATATTCTGGATGTACTGATACTTCTTGCTCCCAATGTACTTCTTCTTATACTTCTCTATGTAGTGCTGTGAACGTTTCTTTGTCTTGCCCTTGTGATATTTCGTTTTAAAACCCTTCTTAGCGACTATTGAGTGGTGAATTTCGTTCTCTGTTATGTTTTCAGGATACTGCGGCACTGGATCGAGGACTTCTTTACAAAGATTGTTCCTGGAAAGATTCGTTTGTTATTTTGATTCTATTTTCAAATTTGCAGGTCAAACGATAAGAATATTTCAACAGGAGCCAGGACCAGGACCAGGACTAGGACTATTGCTGTAGTAATTTATAGCATGAAATATTTCTGGCGTTTCGGTAAAATAAACACGTCTGTTCATGAGTAGCGCTTAATAAAGCCTTTATGTCGGAATCCTGTTCTGTATAAAATTGCAGTGTTGTCTATGGACATAAATGTTGCTATCAAGTAGACTTGTAATATAACAATTATTCATATTATATACCACAGTGCATAGAAAATGTCCGTATGCTTTTATGCTTAGAATAACCACGAAAAAATATTTAAAATATATTTTTTTCTACCCACATGAATATCCATCAACTGGATATCCGATATAAGATTATTTACATTTTATAATACTGTTTATACAATTTTTTAATATTGTAAGTGATTTTATTAACCAATTTGTCATTGGCACAGTATGACCAGGAGTAATATTGATGAGTATACCAACAAATTTATTTGTAAATTTTGTTAATTTTTCCTGGATCTTGATTTTCAGCGTTTTGCCGTTAATTTAGATGATATAACAAGAAGAAATTGCCGCGACATTAACTCACGTGCACGTATCATTGGGTTCCTCACAGTTGTCCACGTTGACCCCGCCCAGCGCTGACGACACCACGGACAACTCTTCATCATTTATCACCAACTGGAAAGTCAATAACAAATACCGAAAATAAATATAATATCTATAGACTAAGTTACAATTGAGATCATCTTAGTCTTCTGGAGTCACGCATCTGTGATCTGCTTCCTGTGGGTCTCGTTCTAAAAGGAGTTACATTTTACTATATGTATAACGGATACTCACAATTAACGTATTTTTTTGCCGACATTTAGAACCATTTGCTAGGGTCGTGGTTAGGGCTAAACAGTTTAGCTGTCCAGTTATAAGCCATTCAGCCGTAAAATGTATAAATTTCGCGTTGATATTAGTTTAAGATCGTATTTTAAAAGGAAGAAGTTACAGATGTCGTTGTTCGGTAGTCAACTCTAATCATCAGATGGGATTAATAAATGCTCGTTTACCACTTTTAATAATAAAATCAAAAGGCTAGAATACGACGGACAGACCAATATGCAACTAATGTATTTTGGCGTTAATGACGTTAACAAAAATCAAGTGCATTTTTGAGGAAAACTCTTCCCGAACGACGACTTCAGACTCAGATTAAAATAATCTTTTACTTATAATCTTCTTCTACACCGGGAGATGAAAAAAAATAAAAATAAAATATGAAACGTTACCCATATACTCTATTTTCTATGGTTACCCACCTGTCCAACACACCCGCTGAACGAAGTTCTCAGTGCGAGTCTCGGGGGAAGGGGGTGAGGCGCTCCTCCCAGCAACATCGGCTGCTTCAGTGTCAAGTGTCTCGCCGTGCCTCTAGACAGCACCGATCTAGTAGTGTCTTGTGTGTCGGTGCGGTGTATCGATCTGACTCTGAGGGCTGCGCGACGTCCTGATCTGCTTACAGACACATGATGCCAGCTGTTCGCGTCTAGTGGGTACGCTGATCTGGAAGTGTTAAGGTTTTGTGTAAAGGTATTGATCTCAAAAAGGTAGAAATGTAGCTCGAATTTTCTTCTTAATACAAATAAAGTTTCTGAAAAAATCTTAATCTCTAATTTTCTTTCTTAAAACGGATAAAATTTCTGGAAATATCCAAAACTTCCCTTTATCTTCGACCTACTTCTCTTAACGCGAAGACAGTTGAAGTATCGAGCGAAAATTTTAAGATATCTATATATCTTAAAATTTTAAGATATCTATATATCTTAAAATTTTCGCTCGATACTTTTAAGATATTTATATATATGTGTAATCTAATTTTAAGATATCTATATATATGTGTAAAACTATTTTTACACATACGTTTACATTTGAATCACAATCATGAAAATCTTAAAACTAATTATAAAACTAACCTAAACAATCTATCCATGCCTATGCGGCATGGTCCTAAGAACGCTAGCCGCATTCCCGTGTTGAATGGCAATCGCAATTCTCTGCGCGAGATTTTGTGTGAATGCACTGAATTTTTTCCGCCGGCTTTTTTCTCCCAGTCAATCTTAGCCAACAGGCGTTCAAAGCCGATGTACTGATTTTACACTGTACCCTTGACGTTCATTAAGTGTATGTAAATACCTGACAATGAAATAAAATATTTGAATTTGAATTTTAAAACAGGACTCTAAATTGGTTTATTAATTTTAAAGCATTATATATATGTATGTAATTCTAAGAAATAAAAGTAAAATTAAATAAAAAGCATATAAAAATAGATTAATTTTATGTACTTCAAATATGTTCATTAAATATAAAAGAACTTTATCCAAATTGCTGTCCTTCGGATGAGTTCCTAAACTGCTGACGACTTTTCCTGGTTGAATAGCCATACTACTATTACTTAGTCATTTACAAATACTGATAGCAATATAAAACTATAATTATAATTCGTTTTAATGTGTTCATTAATGTAAATACATTTTGGTCATATAAAATAATATTTTTACGTTTTATGTATGGCAACCCTGGTAAGGTAGATAACGACTGGGTATAGCAACGGTTGTTTACTTGTAGACGGCATACGGTTATTTATGTATAGTTTATACGAAAAAAAATGTGCCAAAAAAATTACAAATAAATAGTTCCACGTTTGATCGACGCTGCCGGTGACAACAGGGCTGGTTCATATCTCGCGCAGAGAATTGCGATTGCTATTCAACGCGGGAACACAGCTAGTGTTATTGGAACAAACCGTATTGGCACGGACTCCCTTTAGATTGTTTAGTTTAGGTTTCTATTATAATTAGTTTTAAGATTTTCACAATTGTAAATATGAAAATTAAAATGTGTATACGAACCTAACTAGTGCGATCCC
>DWON01008582.1:0-12033 GCA_018251015.1 Phocides pigmalion okeechobee | reverse complement strand
ATGTAAGGGGTACTCACGATTAACGATTTTTATTGCTGATATTTCGAACCAGTTGTACGACTCGTGGTCACGGATAAACTTCGTACTATTTTAAATAATAATGGATTGTAGGGAAGAAAAGTATTACTTTTACAGCGAGGGCGCTATTTTAAATCCAGAGCCAAGCAAAGGATCCTAGAGTAGAATCCAGAGTGTAACGAGGGATTAACGAGGGATCAAAAATAATTGCGAAAAACATGAATATAAGAAATATTTTTTGTTTTAAATTAACAATAAATTTGTCAGGTGGCAGAACTACATTTCGACCGGGGAGTTATCACCTCTCCTCTCATAATCCGCCGTAAAGAAACTATTTATTCGGCTGGAGAAGATCAGTCGCCAGCTAACCTTAAAAGCGAGTAGACAATCTAAATCCTCAGAAGTAGCAACGCATCTACGTGCAAGTTGTAGTTCTGTTTAAAGATCCTAAACTGACCACGCGCTTTAGCCGTGACCACAAGCCATTTTACTAGATCGAAATATCGACAATCAAAAATCGTTAATTGTGAGTACCCGGTATATAGAAAAATGGATACAATTTTCTCTCTCAAAGGGTGTAAGCAGATGAAAATCAAGACGAAGTTGCTTCACTTAACGTAACAATTAAAATTATTTAAATGAATGCACTTCGTTCAAATTAGACGTCAATTTTCATTTCTCCCTTCTGACCTTCCGTCTTCAGGAACATAAAAAACCCATTAGCTCCATCTATAAGAAGAAGGAACGTTTTTAAGACAACCTTTTTTACCTTTTTCAGAGGAAATCGTTCTCAGGATACTTGAGAAGATAAGATTTGGGTGAAAAATTGGGTGATTTGATATTTTTGTTAATGAAAATCCTCTCGAAACGAACAGATAAAGTAATCAAATCTTTGGGCTTTTGAATACGTTCGACGCATCTGTCTTCTTTCAGTTTTACTATATTTATTTATTTTTTATTCGAGAAATAGTATACAAGAACCACATAAGGCAAAATTTCTACAGTAACCAATATATCTCCGTTGTTTTTTCTTTTTATGTGGTTAAAATAGCAAAAAAGCATGCAAGCTATCTGATTTTAAATGGTCTTTGGCTCCAAGAATAGCAGTGTTTTATTTTTCTTGAAGGTAATAAATATAAAAATCTACATTTAAAAGTAAAGAAATTGTTTGTAAGTAGTTGGTAAATGACCATATAATCTAATTCATAAGTTTGTGCATCTATTGCATCCATGTTGAACCTCAAATAAAACTTCAGTTCTTCCTAACCTGCATTGCATTACTACTCTTGAGGACTGAACCGAAACACAAGAACTGCTCTACGACCGATTATGAGAACGGTCATAGTACCTTCCTGGTCGAACGACAGGTTTCTGTCAAATTATCGCTCTGTCATTATATTTAAACAAAAGAACTAAAAAAAGGTCCTCGAAATTTTTTAGAAGTGATTCTTTTAGCAGATCGGTTTCGAGAATTCTCGTAAGTTTGTTAAAACCGTTGTTTATACAAGGCAACCCCTTTTAAGTTATCTGAAAGTTCTCAAGTCGAGGGACGAGGAATAATGGAAGGCTTGAAGGTGTTAAAACAATAGAATCCAGGCTTCATAAAGCAATTTTGAATAGAAGACTCTTTGTGAAAATGTATGCCTACAGGTATTCACCATTTTAATGCTCGTATTATGTAGATAAGATGTAGATCTTAGGAATATTAATAGTATTTTATGTTATGTAAAAAGAGCGGTAAACGTGCGTGCAGACAACTAGATGGTAAGTAGTTGCAGCCGATCGAAATCTATATATAATTTCAAACAAGATTGAAGTTCTATCTGAGGTCATATGTAGTTATGTTACTACTCTTGAGGACTAATGTATCCTTAATGTTTCGACTGCGGCGCTCATATATTAGATCAGATCAGCGTTGCGAGAGGCGGCACTTAACTGGAGCTTATTTCTCTAGACTGAAGATGCGCCGACAATTTACTAAAATATTGTATTTTTTAGCATCTGTGTATCATCTACGAATACTTAGACGTAATGTCCGTCCCTAGCCTTATACCGCCGACATAAACACTTTCGTTCGCACGTATTCCATAAAGATTTGTTCGTACAACACGGGTGTACAAGCCGCAAGCGCGTTACGTCGCGCAATATACATCAGTGTTGTACGCCGTAGAGAAAATGTTAAGGGTTAAGTGTAACTGCACCTATCCTACTAAAACGAGTTGCTGATGGTGGAATAACAGGGCGGTAGTAGGTACCTTCCCAGTCACAAGGTTCTAGTAGCCAGGTTGAACGACCTTGAAAGTCGTCTGAGTTCAATATTTCTAAAAATAAGGATATATAGGTACGCAAATAGAAAAGTAATCAAATGTATATGATGAAGCAAGCAATATATTTATTTCAAACACAACAAAGAAACACATTAATTAATAAGCTTATCGATACATCAACAAACAACAAATAAATATTTTAAACAACGCACAATAACAAAGCATCACTATATTAAACGCTAATAGATAAAAATCTCAGTAAATAAGCAAAAGTGTAAATATAAATGTGTACGTAGAGAATCAATATGTTAGTGTAATTCATAAAAAAATCTATGGTAATGTATACCTTGATATTCCAATAAATGATAAAATCTTCGTAAAACGTAACGAAAGTGTTGCTAAGTAGATTAAAAAGTAATAAATGTAATTTCTAGGTTAGTAAAAATTTTCATTAAAAATATATACTATTCAAACGTTACGGAAAAGTAAAAAGTATAAAATTGACACTAAATAAGTAATAAAAGTAATTGTAAGCAGATAATAAATAAATTGAAATCTACTGAGATTTTATATTAAAATACTTGAACATGTAATTTATACATTTATAAAAATCAATATGACAGTTAATTTAAAAAAAGGTAATAAATATAATATCTCAGTAAATTATTAATAAGATGGAAAGTAAATACACTAAGTTTATTTGTAAGTTTACATAAAACTTGTAATATAAAATAAAACCATAATAATAAATAAGTTATTCGTGTTAGTAAGTAGATAAGAAATTTATTAATATAATTTAAAAGTTAAAAAAAATATGAACATTTTTCCAGTGTTTCCTCACGATGATTTTCACCGTTAAATATAATTTACAATACGCACAAAACTTCAAAAATTAAAGGTGGCAACTATTAGAACCCAGGACTCACGCCTTCTGAGACAATCCAATCTAGTTCTAATCTAATTTCTCTCATTATTTCATCAAATAATGCAGGAAATAGATTTTAAAACCACTTATAAAAGTCGTTTCAAAATCTCATATATTATGTTCTTCAGTGTTAAAGCAAAAGTTAAAGTGATCTTACTTTTAATACGCAGATAACTTCCTATAGTCAAAGGTACTGCAGACAGCATAAGAACGGGAAATCTACCACTAACCTATTACTGCACCTAATTTAGTCGTTTGAAACTCCAATAAATGCGGTGAACTCATAGAACTTTTAAATTCAGTAATCAAACTCTCGTATTCAAGAACTATCTAGAAAATGTAATAACGCAGTTTCATTACAAATGATTTATGCATTGCCTTGAGCATTGAATTTATTTCAAAATTAAATTATTGTCATTATCTTCCATTGCCGATATTCAAGATCGAATATCTAGGGATTCTTCAAGGCGCAATTTCCTACTGAATCTAATTTGCCGTCGATTAAGGAAAATGTAATCGTCGATGAATGAAACGAAGTGTGATTACGTAAAATGTATTAAACTGGGGCGTCAATTATCGTACTTGTTTGAAGTGCCTTTTGGTTAGTGTTTGACTATGAAGGCACAACACAAACATATAGACACAAACAAAGAAACATATGTACTTACTTTTATGGAAATATTTTGCCTGGAAAATATGTACTTTTAACATTAAAAGAGCAGCAAATGAACATGTAGAATTAATGCCAATAATCTTTAAGGTCTAAAGACATCGACATACAACCTCAAACAGAGTTGAAATCCTATTTAAAATCGCATTTTGCGTTACTACTTCTAAAGACCAAAGGTTGACCTTGTAAGCGTAGCCGGCGTTTGAAAAGTGTAACAGAAAAATAAGAGTTTTATAACGGATTATGAGACAGGCGATGGTACCTCTCCTGTCAATCTTAATTCTATCTTATTAACTTTTCAGTAAAAACAGTATCAAGTATATTTGTCGTATTCAGAAAGTAACATATTTTATCTAAGGCACTATATTTACATTTCTGTCGTGTCGAACTTAAAGTAACTTACATACATATGTTACGTAGTAAGGTACTTAAACAAGTTCCATTTCGAATATTCTAGACTCATGCAGAACTTTGTTTAATGTGCACTTGCACTAGACGTCTAGATATTTGTATTCAAATCACCGGATAATTTATTGTAGTCATCTGTTATTTTGAATTGCTAACATCTTTAATTTCAATTTCATCTTTATTCGATTTTTATGGTGAGAATTTTGAATTTTGAATAGAATATCTTTGGTTCTTTTATTAAAATAAGTATAGAAAATATAGGAAAAAAAAAGAAGTATAGAAACTTCTTTTATAAAAAGAAAAGTTTTTTTATTTGTTTGTACCAAATAAGATTCGAAACTACTCGACCGATTGTAATTTTTTTTCACTTATAGACATTTACGTTATCAGGTTACTTTCTGATAACGTAAAATTATATTCATAGGGTATAATTAATTTTGTTTATCTGTTTGTCTGTGCGTTAAACGGCTTTTGTGATTTCGGTTGCGATTTTCACTATAGTATTGTAAGCTTTACTAAACAATTAGTGTTTGTTAATTTTAATCGATCTACAAATAAAATAGTTATGTGCATTTGAATATCACGGGCGTGACATGGAATGGTGAGAATATGGAAAAATCCAAAAATGGAAGCCCACGTGAAGGAAGTGATGAGCAGTAGCCATTTACGTATATTTGCTTATTGAAAAGGCTGACGGGTCGTCTAATGGAAAACAGTGACCATCGCCTGGATATTTGCAAAACCAAAAGAGTCACCAGCATCGCCAGATTTCAAGGAGAGCGCTTTACACTCTTTTGTTTTAAAGAACCCCATATCATAGTTCAGGGAATAACTCAGTAGGAATTTCATTTCTGGAAGCAATGAAAATTGCTCAATTCCTCCTTCTAATATTTTATAAAAAATATTTTTCTACTTTACGTTCGCGATTTCAATTATTGTGATTTTAACAAAGTTTTTATCGGATACAATACTTTTCAATTTGGATATTTGTTATAGCTATTTTAAGCAATATATCATATATTCGTGGATTCAAAGCATTTCAGTTCGGATGTGTCTTATAGCAATTTTTAGGCAATATATCATTCTTTTCACACTCTTTTTTTTATAGCCATAATATAAACGGGTAATGACATGGAAAGCAGTCACCATTGTTAACGGACTTTTGCAACACTAGAGGAGACACATTGAAGGAGAACTCTTTTTGCACCTTTTTCAAGATTAGGTAATCAAGTAATCTGAATATCTAGTATGCAGTAGTAGTACTCTATGCAGTAGAAACGTTTGACGCCATGATTAAAGAATCTGGAACTCTATGCGCAATGAGCTGGTATGGAGTTTTGTATAGGTTCCCAGGTTCAATCCTGGAAGGTAGATACATCTAAATGGATTTCACGCTTAAATCCTGGGTTCGGTTTTCTCCAGATAGACAAAAGCAAATTATGTATTAGACTGCTAGACGCTGCCGTCAATGAAATCGGAATAGCGTCATCCAGAAGGTTCCAGATTTCCAGGAGGTAGACAAATCTAAACGTATTTAAAACTAAGGTCACGGATTCGGTTTTGTTCAGATAAATAAAACTAAATGATGTATTGGACTGCTTGGCGCTGAGGTCAATAAAACCGGAACAGCGTCAAAAAGGTTTGAGGTTTCTAGGAGATATCAACACTTAAGCCCTGGGACCCATTTCTAGTAGATAAATCAACATTTATGTCCTGGGTTCTATTTCTAGGATCTATATAAATGAACATTTCTATCCTGGGTTCGATTTTTAGGAGGTAGATAAATCAACAATTCCGTCCTGGGTTTGGATATTTGACACCCATGACATAAAATTTTAGTATAGAGTTATAAGTGTTGATAACTTATCTTCTATCTAAACATCTAAAAGACGTAAAATTTAAATATTTCTTAAACTCAGATATAAAGCTGGCTGCGAAGTTTCTAACTTACGGATAAATAGCTAAGGATAGATTTGAATCAAAATATTCTTACTGTTATTCGATAACTTATGTAGTCTGAATATCTTGAAGCTCCTTTTCATATTTATCTGAATATACCTTCGTTGGATCGTAGGTATCCACTAGTTCCTTCCACGCCTCTCTTTCATACTTTGCCAAATGTTTGATCACTTTTTTGATGTTGATGCGTTGTTTTTCTGTACACTTCTCACAACCAGTCTTTAGGGCGTCAGCTATATGTGCTAGAAAGAAAATGTAATGTTTTAAAATGAGCCAATTATGTTATTATTATGTACACATAATATTTCTTAAAGGATTACCCCGAAGAGTTTAAATTAGCCAATAACTATTTTAAAAGACAAAAATTAAAATGAAACTTAACATATGGTACGGAAAAAACCCAAAAAACTATACAAAAAAAAACAAGTTTTTCCTTTTTCATTTCGCCAATACTTCTCATTTTAATAACGAACGGTGTCATAGTATGTGTTGATATTTTTGAGATTGTTTTTCTTAAACCTAAGTCTATTATAAAAGTTATATTTTCAACTTTTACCACCTGTAATACACGCTATTTTAAATTAATATCATCGCGGAAATCATACATTTTACTATACAACGGTTACTCAAGATTACCGAAATATCGGCAATTAAAAAGCGTTAATCGTGATTATCCGTTATATAGTAAAATGTATTACCGCCTGGTTACTTGCCTAAGTACTACCATTTTATCAGAATCCGTCATGTAAATTCTCTTGGCTGTTGCTATGACTAACTTTGCTACATTTAGAATATTGATCACTCGTAATTTTTCGGGGTCAACTCATCTGCTTTCGATTGCAGACAGGATTTCAGTCTGGTGAGGTTCTTGAGGTCGTATGTAGGTGTTTCGTTTGGAGAGATGCCATCTCTAGCTACACATTCAAATGAGTAAGGCTTTGATACTGTTTGAGGTTGGACGTGAATGACTGCAGAGACCACTTAACATCAGATGGCTTGCTTTCTGATACTTTTTCAATATAAAGAACTACCTGTAATCTATTACCTTTCACGTAACCGTCAGAAGCAAACATTGTTTGAATAACCACGCCTACGCAAGCAAGCGGCTACTAAAATTTTATTAGTACCCACTACAAACTAGCACTGGCTAAAAATAAAAGTTTATAGATTTTACTAGCTTTTGCGCACGGATACTCGTGCTCACAAGTTGATATTTCAAGACATTCCAACAATTAATGCAACTATATTCTTATTCAATATAGAATAAACCAATATATCATGCACCATTTTTACTCCATATAGAGTAAAAATATAGCCTAGGCCTAGAACATTCTACGACGCTCCTTTGATGTTTGATGGAAAAGTGACTAACCCGTCAATCAGATATTTTTAAACTAAAAGCTTTTTGAATAAATTGATCGAGTTTAACCTATTATTAAGGCCAGGGTCGACTACTCAACATTCACTCTGAAGCATGGAAACACGCAAAATATTTAGCTCTTATCGGTTACCCATCCAACTTGATCGTGTCCGACATTAAGTGAATTTGTCGACCATATATATTATTTGGACCTAACCTTACCTAATTGTCTTAAACATTTTTATTAAAATAAATGTATCTGTTATTTTACACGTTTGAACGGCAATCCGTCTTGAATACGATTCAATTGTTTTTAAAGAACTCGAGTGCATTAAGTAAATAACTTAAGAGCCTTTTAAACTTCAGTCACATGACATACGCTTTTATCGAAATTATGAAATTATATTAAACCTTCCCTTGCGGGATACACAGCTGCTGTGTTTTAGGCAGCTCAACGCACTTGCGGCTTGTACACACCTGTCTTGTAAGTACAAATCTGTATAGCTTTCGGGCGAAAAAATATCTGTAGTGACGTCGGCGCTACAATAATTTCGGCGAAAACAACGTCTGTATATTTAATGTTATACAGATGCTAAAAATACAACATTCCGTGAATTGTCAGTACATCTTCAGTCTAGAAAGAACAGCTCCAGTTTAGCGCTCCCTTCCACAATGTTGACTCAAGGTAATACATGAGCGCATCAAAGTGTTAAAACCCTTATTTATTTATATTCTCAATATACAAGCACACGATCATAAACGGAAGATCTTATTTTGTGAGAATCTCTCTTTTGTGAGCAATATACCGAATAATTTATTACAGCTCCCATATTTACGAGCTTCTGCATAGAATCTTCGTCTAATGACGTGCTATTCTGGAACAATACGCGCTTTCCGCTGCATAATGTCTATACCGCCCATTTGCTTCACCAGCGTGACATCTTAACACTGACTGCGCGGCTCGTATATTAAATCGGGTCAGATTTGCGGGAGGCATTAATTGGAGCATACTTCTCCAGACTGAAAAAGCGCCAATACTTCACTGAATTGTATTTTTTAGCATCTGTGTATTATTTACGAATAGCGCCCGCCCCTTATAGCGCCGATGTAAACTAAGCACTTCTGTTCGCCCGTACTTTATACAAATTTGTAAGTGCAACACAGGTGTGTACAAGACGCAAGCGTTGCGCCGCGTGATACATAGGAGTGTTGTACGCCGGAGGGAGTGTTAAAAACAATTTTAAAGGAGATGATTTTTAAATAGATGGGTTTTTAAATATAGCATGCACTATTAGATAATGTTTTTGATCAAGTATTGCAACAATTCATGTAAAGGTCTTTTAAAGGTGGTAGAGCTGTTACAGCTCGTCCGGGGCGGCACCACCGCCACCTTCATAACCCGCCGTAAAGCGACGTGTTCTTTATGTATTGTATTTCGGTTGGGGAGGTGTGGTTGCCGGATACACATCTTAGTCCTCGAGAGTAGGAACGTATCCGCGTCGATCCTTAAATAGAACTTTTGTTCTACGTGGACGTGGTTGTCCATGGGCGGCAGTGACCACTTAACACCAGGTGGCCTGCATGCCCGGTTATTACTTTTTCACAATAAAAAAAAAGTTTTCAAAGAAACTACACAAAAAAATCACGTTTTAAAAAATGAAAAACTGTACATCTTGTAATGAAACGCTGTCGTCGCAAGTGGACGACATAATGACATATTTCAAGGTGAGAGAACTATAGTTGGACCGAAGAGGTACCACCACCGCCCTCATAATCCGCCCTAAAGCATTACTTGTGTTTTGGTTGGAGAGGTGCAGTTGCCGGCTATACTTTGAAGCGAGGGGACCATCTTAGTCCTCAGTAATAGCAACGTATCTACGTAGGAGCTCAGATAGGATTTCGTTCGTGTTTGTGGTGGTGGTCTATGGGTTGCGACTACTTAACATAAGGTGGTTTGCATGCTCGTTTGCTACTCTTCTCACACAAAAAATAAAAGACATGAAGGCAAGAAAGGCAGTCATCGTACGTAAAAAATCCTGATATTTGTCTACAGAGCCTTAATAATAGTAAAGTTAAAGTAATTGACTTCAAAGGTTCGTTTATATACTTACATTTGAGTTCCCTGCCCTCAGGCGTACACTTTCCTTTGTCAGTCATACATCTGATGTACGCAGTCAGTAACCTCTTGTTTGCCAGCACTTCGTCTATGTTCAACTTGTCGTATTTACTCGTATAGGTCTCGCTTTGCACCGAGACCCAGAATATTGAGAGAATCACGAGAACTAGTAGGAACTTCATTCTGAAAACAATTATATTGGAGTTATAATTAAAATAACGAAACATGAATCGCTCCATTAAGCAATGGTGTGAGTGGTTACGATATAGATGGGTGACCACTGGTGGCAACTTTGATTACTTACGAAGCGTGAATAGCTTCGTAGCTTGTACATTGTAAGAGATCGAGAAAAATAAAATACGGTAAGCGCGGTCGCAAATTGGATGGGTGACCGTTGGTAGATACTTTTATTTGTTTGCCAAGCGTGAATAGCTCGCTAGCACATAGTCTATAAACGATCGACTAAGTTAACCAACATTAGGTGCGATCACGAATTGGATGGCAGCATGACAGACATCATCAGATGGACTGCTATTTTTTTAATTATAGGCTAGCATTACAAGCTAAACGACTATCTTAGTCCTCATGAATAGCAAAGCACCTACATGCGACCAGATCTATGATCTTGTTTGAGATTGCAGTTTGATGTTTATGGTCTGTAGCGACTATTTTGTGGCAGCACGCTCATTTACTATTCTTCTCACATAAAATAAAATAAAAAATCTTACCTATTTATTATAAATGCAAACTGCAAAATGTAATCCCGTTTTTAAATTTAAAATATGTTCAATAACACTTAATTATATTTGCAGCAAAATTCTAATTGTGTTGTATTTTATTCCAGGTAAGCGCACAGCGGGGATTGTCTCGGTAGAAACAAGATGGCGTCTCAAAGCTGGTTGTCGAAGTACTAAACGACACGTATTGTGAAGTTTAAAACTGAACTGCGATTATTAGAAATGGTTTTTACCTTTTATAGTGTCAGAAAAACCTTCCCTAGCCCTTGTAATAATGAATAAATTACACTGAGACAACACGCAATGATCTTCATAGATTTCTCTTCTTAATTAGACGAATTAAATTATGAGGAAAATGAAAGAACAAATTATTCTAATAACACTCAATGTATATAATTTTTCATTCAATATAATAAAAACAAAATCAAACTTCAAAAAGACTTACTTTTTAAATAACATTTCGGTGTTATTTCAATCGAATGATTTTAAACTAATATTATCTTGAAATTTATAACGAACGTGGTTACGGCAAACGAGTTTAGCCGTAATCACGAAACAGGCAAATGCTTTGACATATCGGCAATGAAAAATAAAAAATCGTTTATCGCGAGTATCCCGTACATAATAAAATGTAATTTCAATCGTTAAATCCCTTATTTATAGGTTACAAGTTATAGGTTATAGGAAATAACCTATAACCTATAACCCACTTCAAAACGCATGTTTGCGTTACTTCAGAGGACTGAGATTGTCATTCTATTTGTAAGATAGACGATAAGCAATAATTTGAAACGTAAATTAATAAAATTTAAATCATGGCTAACCATTTAATATGTAATTGTAATGTACGTAGGGTGGCTAAGTAGAATACGTAACAAAAAATAATGTATTATTATATAAACAAGTACTTTGCCTTTCATTTCTTTGTTCATTAATAAATGTAAATATTATAGCAATACTACTTTTACATACTAAGTACATAACACATGCTTGATGAAACACTGACCCATTAGTAGATAGGTCAGACTACAGCTACAGGCTTCTGTTAGCGCCATCTACCACCATCTACGCCATCTACCATCTAAATTACGTCCCAGCGGTATATTCGTTTTAACTTAATACATGAACAAGTAGGATAAGTTCTCGTATCAATCATCTTTTACCGTTATCTAGCAATTGTCTTTTTTAGTCGAGTCAGTATTGCATTAATCATGCGATATATTTTGTTAATTTTATAAGTTACTTCAACCAAGGTAAAGGCGAGCATCAGGCCTTGCCCGACTAATTGAGTATCGATATTTACATTTTTAATGAATTCCGTCGCGATCGGACGAGATTAATTAAATTCTTTGACTTTGCTCTAATTAAAAATATTTTAAAATATTGCTTTTGATTATATTTTATAAGGATATTGAGTTAAACGGGTTATAAGTGTAATCCTGATAAGGTTCCTTCATTAGGTACTTCAAACCAAATGCTAATTATTTAGTATTTGTTTATTGTTCAATCCTTGTTAATATGTTGGTGGGTAGAACAAAATAATCCGCCAGCGTTGTCTTTTAATGTCGCGTCT
>DWON01008581.1:0-12033 GCA_018251015.1 Phocides pigmalion okeechobee | reverse complement strand
GGTGTACCTCGAGGCCCGTATTCCCCCGCCCAAAGAGGCTGGAACGTCCCCGATGATGATGATATAAAACATTAATTGTGGTGATTTATTTATTTCTTTATTTAATTTGTAATAAATAGAAGAAGGTGATTGAAGGGAATTACTATCTTATTCAATTAATTTATTTTAAATCTACAGTAATTTTCTTTGTTTGCGATATTCGACGTTTAGCCGTCGAGAATCCAAGTCGTTACCTAGTTATACAATTACCTAGGATTGCTAATACTCGCTGCTGTCACATAAAACTGATCGTGTGAAAAACATCTAACGCTTACATCCAATCCCGCAAATACAAATTGACTATATATTTTTATGTTTACAGATTGAAATGAAATGTAAAATAAAGTTTAATACAAGTAAGTGAAAACCACTCAGAAATCGGTAAACTGTTTTTAATATTAGCGCGTGTAAACGTACAGTCAAGCAAACAAAAAATGTGACGATTGGTTGGGTTTTTATTGCATTAATAAAAGCTTTTCTTATATATCTTTCATGTGCAGATACTGACCAGTAATAGTTTTGTTATTTGTATAGATATGACCACAATGTTTGGGCAATGGACAAGTTACGAGTAAATTAATCCAAAAAGCACATGGGGATTTAGGTAAATGTTATTGACAGTAAAAATGATAGAACTTAATGTTTAGGTTCTTAATATTTATATTTTCAAATAAAAGTCGGTTATGTCAACATAGAAACAATTTTTTTCCCTTACCAGCTAAAATTAAGGAGTTGTGACTTAACGCCAGATTTCCATTCCCGATTCAAAATTGGATTTTCCATCGTATACAATAGCTAGTAACAAAATACAACATCAAGACATATATTATAGGTAAACACGCCGTTCCTCGATGAATCTCAATTTATAAATTGTATGCTTTGTTAACAATAAAATTAATATGACAATGATATCATTTTAATATTAGAAAATTATTGTAGTGGCTGTAATTGTAGCCAAAGAATGTGTCTTAATATAATACAAAATTTGATATGAAGATAACAGGGTTTTTTTAATCTGAAATCAAACATGCTATCACTTGAATAACCGTTATTAAATATATTTTATTAATCGATTGTCAATCGTATATATTGTTAAAATTCTGTCTGGAATTTGGAATAATTTACTACTTACTTGCAATACGCCAATTTTTGATATTAGAAGGTTTTATTTTTCTTTTTTTGGACATTGGAACTTGGTAAATAAATTTTAGCAGAACTGTGACGCAGATTGCTGGTTCCTTTGCAGCGCAAAAACGTAATACGAGGGTGAACTTCAAAAACTCAGGTTATACTTACGTACAGGGTATAATTCCAAATGTTTTTTTTATAATATGCAGTAATCATTAATTTCGTTGAATGTCATTAAATGTGTATAATTGTCGGGCGGAATATGTTAAAATTTTATTGATATTATGTGAAATAAGACGGTAGAATTAAAAGGGGAGTTACCACCGCCGCCCTCATAATCTGCCGTAAAGCATTACTTGTGTTTCGGTTGGCGAGGTGCGGTTTCCGATTATGCTTTGAAGCGAGGCGGCCATCTTAGTCCTCGGGAGTAGCAACGTATCCACGTTCAAGCTCAGCTAGGATTTCTGTCCTGTTTGTGGTTATACGTGTATCTATGAGCCTGCGATCACTTGACATGAGATGTTTTGTATGCTTGTCCGTTACTCTTCTTATATAACGAAATCTATATTCAGGGGTACATTCAAATACATTATATTTTAACTGATTACTGAAGTTGACTTTTAATGTTATTCATGGGGTTAGGTGTACTTTAACATAAAATGGCACCGTCGCCTACGAAAGCACCTCCCCCAATCCTATTTGTGCCTCCTCGAAGTAGTGTAACACTAAAGCTTAGGAGTGGTGAGGTAAATTTAGACGTTCTACCTTATTCCTTATTAGTAGTACTAAATCTGTGACCTAATTTGGATATTGCTTCTATTCTGATAAGATGAGATGACAGATATCCCTCGCTGAAAGCGACCGTTTAATTTAATATAAGGTACCCTCATTTAGTACTTTTCTCACAAAAAATATGCTTTCTTTATTACTTACATCCACTAAACTAGGTCAACCTTTTGCATAGAACTTTTAGTCGACCTTTATATTTACAAGTTTCATTGTAACTAAAAGCGATTGTTCGGAACCGGATACAATTATTAAACCATTTCGCTGAAACGTAAAAAAACGATTCTACCGAAACTTGTAGAACGCGTCACGCATGATGTCATTATGACTTGTATGGTGGTTACACCTTATAAATGTTCAAACTTCGCCCATCGTCAACTTACAAAATACCGAGGTTAAAGCCTGGCTTCTTCTCTGAAGTACAAGTGATGCATCATCGATCCACTTCAGATAGGATTCCCGCTAACATGGTGTTAGTTACAGTTGGTTTTGTATGGACATTCATCGCTTTCATCAAACAGGACTAAAGTGTTATCATGTTTGTACATAAATGCATTCCTACTGTTCCTGAGAATAAAGATAAGTGTAAACATTTCTCGAATGACTTCTCCGTGATATATGAAGCTGGTATCTCTCGTTTTAGGTAAAGATGTTGTCGAGATTATTTATAATAAAGAAGATTTGCAAGTGGCAGAAGTACAGTTCCTCCGAGGAGGTACCACTGCCGTTCTCATAATCTAAAATAAAACAGTTCTTGTGTTTCGGTTGTGTGCGGTTGTCGGCCGCATGGAAGGCAGTCTTAGTCTTCAGAAGTAGTAACGCGTCTATGCGCGACATCAAGACTTTAGTCTTTGAGTTTAGACGTAGATATCCATGAGCTGCAAAGACAATTTAATATCAGGTGGCTTATATTTTATATTAACAAAATAACGTTCATTTCCCATATATTTTTTAAAAAGATTGACGTCATGACGGCGATAGTTTGTATAGTAGCTACCAAATGGAAGTGCAATTCTTTGAATTGTGACCAAGTAAAGTTCACATTCAAGGGATATGTTCAAACATGGAACTATCACGAAATGGCAATGTTATATGAAATTAGTAATGGTCTCATACAAATATATACAACTGGCGGAAATGAAGTATCCGTTGTAATAAGTGCGTCGTGACGTCAACAGCAAAAAGTTAGGAATATGATGAAATGTCTTATTAAGTAGCCGAAATAGCAAACACAATATACGTGCATGTTTGCCGTCAATTGATAGTAAAATCTGTCAGGTGTGACCGGAGAAGTGCCATCGTCGAACTTATTTGTAGCGTTTCTATCGAAACACAAACAAATTTTTGTGTTTCGATGGAAAATTCCGATTTGCTTACCTATGAATAGCGACGCATCTGTCTGTTAACGACTTGAGATGAAAATCCTGTTCTATATGTTTGTTACAAGTATCCATGGATGGCAACGACAAATTACCATCAGGTAGGTACCATTTGCTACTTTAATTTTATACAAAATAGTACAGTCCGCTAAAATTTAAGTGGAAGCTACTGGATAGAATTTAAAGCATTTTTTTAGGAATCAACGTCTTGTCTAAAGTCGATTGTAGTGACGCATCTCAAAACACTGAATTGGGCTTGCATATATATTGTGTAGACCATTAATGTGCAACCAAATATACTTTAAGGTGATAGGATTCTACAAGTTTTTATGTGATGGAACCCACCGTACTCATTCTGCAAAGTGGAATCCACAATAGTCCATGTAAGTCACCGACATCACAATTATAGTTCGACCAGCGAGGTACTATTGCAGCCCTCATTTGTCGGGAAGTAATTCTTGTGTTTTTGGTTGACGAAGTGCGGTTGCCGGCTACCGTAATTAGTAAGGAGGTCATCTCTGTCCTCAGGAGTAGCAACACATCTACGTATGAGTTCTAATAGGACTTCAATCCTATTTAGGATTTCATGTGGTCGTTCGAACAAGAAAATACCACCGCGGCACTTAAACTTAACTTAGTTATAGTTTATAGATATAACTGCATACATACATTTGTAGTCAGAGTATAAAAACTGAGATAGTAGCCTTGCTTGCCTACGAGGATAGTGGCACGCACGTGGTTTATTGGATGTGGATGTGGAGATGTGCTGATCCCTTAACATGTTTATAATGGAAACTTTGAACACAATTTTGGCATACTTCAAGATGTTGTAATCATTTGAAACTTTGCATATTGATGAAGGACCTATTACAATGCAATAACATGAAAAAAAAAACTAAAACACACGCGTAGAGTGCATGGTATCTGAAAAGCACCTGACCTTTTTTACATTGCAATACATTTTTTTCTTATTTACACTCTTTTATTTGGACTTTATATAAAAGCTGTTGTTAGTTTTTTTCTTTAACTATTACTTTTTACCATTTTAATGAGAAGTGACATATGTGTGTACGACGCCATATAGGACTTCTGCTCCATTATCTAGAGCTAATTACTTGCATACTCGTTTGTTTTCTTCTAACAAGAAAAAGAAAGGCCACAAACTTCATAAAACATATGATTTTCATTTTACTAAATAATTATAAAGCTAGTGATCATCGTTACTTAGGTATTCGATAAGTAATCAATACTAGATAGTGATGATATAGAATTATAATCACATTAATAAATTTGCTTGGATTTCCCCGCATGAAGCTCAGGAATTTAGATATATGTATATCGATTATTCGCTATCTTTAATATAGACATTTTAATTATATTGGTTAATACATATAATAATCACAATTTCTTATAATATCTGTTAATAACGATTAAAATCACGAATATTCGATTATAGGTACATGACGTAAGTTATGGCTGAAATTATTATCAGAATACCGATCGATCGATCAAAGCGACTCAGCTGTTAACTAGATTTAATCAAGTAACAAGAAAAACAAATGAGCATTGGAATCGGTAAATCCCAAAAGCTTATGCGGACACAGTTGTAAAATGCAGTTACTAACATACTATACGACAAGACAAAATGATGTAAGGAAAGCTACTACTAAATAAAAAAAAACAACGGTCCATCAAATGACGAATGATGAATGAAAAGATGGTAGAGCTGTTAGAGCTCGCCCGGGGCGGCACCACCGCCACCCTAATAACCCGCCGTAAAGATTAAAAGATTTAAAGAAATGTAAATAATTCAAGTTATATCGATAACTAAAACTGTGAACATGCATGTAATTTCAAAATTATAATATTAAAAAAAATAAGCAGAAATTATATAGTTCATATTTTTGAATGGATTAACGTAGATATATTTTATTAATTTACGAATGTTGCTATGAAGAAAAATAATATGTAATTACTTAATGCAGTTAATATTATAAAAATAACAATTCCATATATTATTACAAGTCTCTCTAAAGTCACTGAGTACGACTTTAGAGAGAATATTAAAATGAGGAGTTAGATATTGACCGTGAAACATGACGATTCCGATTTTCATATTGACATAGATAATGAACTGTTTTGTCACGGAAGACATCCCGTAGTATCTACCGTTCGTCATTTACCAATGATTTCTAAGTTTTCTGTTGCTGTACGGTTCGTTTTTTTAGTGATTACGACATAACCATTGTATAGCTCAATCCTGTCAGCGGATTGATTAACACGTGGACGACGAACGTGTTCCAATACGCTTACATATGTATATGAAACAAGTGGCGGGAAAGGAATGTTCCTACAGGAAAAGTTACGTGGAAACGTGAACGAAGAAATGGTCGATACAACCAGTGTCGTATGCGTCGCAGGCGCAAATCGTGCCGTGCATTGTGAAAATGCCATAAGGCAAAAATTACGAACGACGTTCGCCGAAAAATCACGTCGCGTGACGTAGCATCAGCATCAGCATCAGCTGTGCAAACAGCGACGTCGTCGACCAACGGTGACGCAACAACCAGGCCCACCTATCCCACACGGTTTGACTCAGGCTTTATAATAGAGAACGGGCGCGCCAACCACCACAAACCATCAGACCGCCAAAGGAGAAACACGTAGTGAATGTGTGTGCATTTGTTGTAAAGTGATTCTGTTATCAGATTATATTGTTAGTGAAGTTCATTGACAAGCAGTGTAGTGCTGAAATGGCGATAGTGGTAATCGTTTTCATGATCTTGTACTGCACTGCCTCAGCAGTGGAGGCGAGACAACACCCCAAGTTCCCGAGACCAGATGACAGGGACCTGTTTAGACAAGGTGATTTTCATATAAATATATAAGGTCAAAATAATTTAAAATTTAAATTTACAAAATTGTTGAAGAAATGATGTGACAATATTATTTAATATTATCAAATAAACAAAATAAATATAAAGCGTTATACCATCATAAAAAAAAATTAAGCTATGAATTGTATTAAAATCTAATATATTGTCAATTTCAGTTTCATATTGGTATTGTTTATCATGTATAAATTATCTAATGTTACTTAAATAAAATGCGTTATTTATAATTAAAAAGAAAGCATATCAAAAGGAATGATGCAATTGTCGTTCTACATACGTTATGCATGTGATACGTTTGAAAGGAATTTGGCAACCAAATATGACTTAATGATACATTATCCGACAATGTGCCCATTAACTAAGTTCTTTTTTTATTTATTCAGAAGTTTGCAGTAGCCACAATGATGACCTCCGCAACAAAGTAATTCAGAAGTCCAAGTGTGGCGAACCCAAAGAAGTATTTGTAGAACTCAAACTTGAAGTCTCTTACCTACAGGTAATACTTACTTTCTCTAAATTCCTCCTTGTATTTAGTAAACAATGTCTCTTGTTTCTTTTTCAGAATTTAATAAATTATGTTTTCATTATTTTCCAAAATTTTGTTTTTCTCTTTATTAAAGAACTAATAAATTAATACTTCGTAACCTTCTTAACGCATAATTACCAATCATTAATACAATATGATACATTTGTAACAGTAATGTCTATAGCATAATGAATTAACGTTTTATGCTAATTACTTTCTTACACTCTAATGGAAACGAAAATATCTCAATGCGTTAAATCATATATGCAAATATTTCACAATCTTGTGACGAGTGATGTAAGTACTCGTAACTTCGTAAGCGATAAGCGGGTGACACTTTTTGATAGCCACAATTACCATTCAGAAGTAAAACTGAATATTTCTAATTTATTCCACAATTGACTCGAGAAGTCGCGATATCATCGCATATTTTATTATAATGACGTGCCTCGTTTCAAATATTTGAGTATTTAAACATCGACAATGTCGTTTACATCCGTGACCGTGGTCATTAGTGCGTGAGAAAATCCGCATCGGAGTGTAAAGATGGTTGTTCTGACGGCAACGTATTTCCCCACAGGTGACTCCGAGCGCTGTTTGGGTAAAGCGCTGTGTTGGACTGTGCGAAGCCCAAGGATCCAAATGCGTCGCCACCGAGTCTAAAGTAGAACACGTGCCGGTAAGTGGGTCATAGCAAAAATGCCGTAAAATGTTAGGTGTTATTTCTGCCGACGATCTAAAGAAGGAGCTTTTCAAACATGTAAATTCTACGGCATCACCTATCTGCGACTAATCGACGATGGAACGATATCATTGTTCAATTACTGGAATTACTAGAAAACAATAATCCCATCACGGAACTGTTTGATGGCCAACCAAGGCAAGATGAACTAATAAAAGACACTAATATATCATCATCTACATTTAGTAGCGAACACTAAATTCTCTAGAATTGAGATGGTATCTTCGTTTGTATGTGTTCCACACTACCAAAACTAAAATATAAGAATTTGTTAAGGTTCAACTATCAGGACGGAAGCGGTACCTTACGGGTCGAATTTTTAATTGCGAGCACGTATGTAATATTAACGCTTATCTTATATTTGCATTTTTGCTCTTAGGTACGCATTTACAACGTGAAGACTGACAAGGAGAGGTGCTCCACGTACCCATTGGAAGTTCATGAAAGCTGTGGATGTTGCCCGATATCCTCAGAAGATTGCGCGGCTCCGAGGGTATTCAATCCTCGTAAGTGCTCCTGTAAATGTCCCAACATGGAAGAGAGGCGGTCCTGCCTCAAGAAGGTTCGTAAGATGATGGATGTCTGTGACACTAACGTAAGACCTAATTTACATTATGAAAACGAAAGCATGTAACTAATTTCGTGACACTAGTTTCGCTCTTTACTCACATTAAGGTTTTGGGATTTCGTTATCACAGCCAATTTTAATGGAGGAAAAATGCTTTGCAGTTCTCCTGTGGTACCACCACATGCATTTTATTTTATAATAGGAATGTGATACAGCTGTGCTGTGATTTGAGGGGTGCGAGATACGGATTAGCTTTCAGAGGCGCTATATTATTAGTCCTCGGAAGTAGCATGTTCTATCAACGTCAGGTCAGATATCTGTTCTATTTGATGATGGGTAAAGATATCCATGAGCTGCGATGACCACTTGTCGTTGTATGCTGTAAACTGATTTACTACTTCATCAAACAAAATTAAAATAGTTGAAAGATATATGCCCTAAACACAATTTGAGTGCTGTAAGTAAAGTAGTGAAATCAGTGACACGAAATTATTTTTTACCTCTGCTTTTATGATGTAAAAAGGGTCTAAGTGTGGAAAAGCACGCATGCCCAGTACACAGCGCCACTGTCTTCACCGTGTTAACATTCGCTTCTATCGATGTTTTTTTATTTTCTTCTTTCAGTATTTTTGTCGATGTTCCTTAATTTTAGTTTCTGTTTGGTATTGTTTGCCTCTTTTTTCTAGTACTTATATTTTGCATGAATTGATCTAATAAGCTTAAAGTTATTTCGATAGTTAATTAGCGTGTTGTGATCGTGGTGAAGCGTACGCATCATTGAATTGACATCCGTTGTCTTACTTAATCTGCTTCCAGTGCACATGAATGCTTATGTTTAATCACTTTTCTATACAAGCTTTCACGTGCACGTGTATTTATAACTTATGAAAAGTGATGAAGATATTGAATATTATTTTCTGTTGTTATAGCGGAACTCGAGTATGATGTGGAATCGATCTAAATGTATCTGTGAACCTAAAAGGAGGGTCGCATGGTGAAGACTTTGATTAAGATAAGAATTAGAAGAGGTTTTCATCCTAAATTCGGGGTTGGAGAAGTGAAGGAAAGCAAAACTTCGTAGAAGAATAATAACAACGATAGAAATAAGTGAATAAACTAAAGGACTAGAACAGTGTATTGTTAAACAGTGAGAGTTATTGAGAAACAAAATGTTGTGAACTTAGACGTGTAACGTATACTTACAAGCGACTGATTCATGTGTCTTATATCTGTAATCGTATTGAAGTAATATAAGCAGTATTATAGTTGTAAGTAATTTATTTGCGATACAAAATGGGACCAAACGGTGCTGTGAATGAGCTAACCTAATGGATTTGTTACACCGCGAACGATAAACAATAGTAACATCAGTATCACTTGTTAAGAAAGTAAACCTCTATTACATAGGCGTACCAACAGTAATTTTGTATACAATTTTTGGCTTCGTCATAGCATTCAAGAAAATATTAAGGTGTTTGAAATATATTTGCATTTTGTTCCTCGTTACCAGTGTGACAATTCCATAATGTTCCATAGTATTTTTGCCTTAATTGTATACCACTTTTGAAGTACTTAATTTCATATTGTCTATATTACTTAGCTGTAATTAAATTTCTCTCGCATAGGCTATTTATTATAATTTTTGAATTATGACATCACAACTCAGTATTTATCTTTTAGATGTAAATGCGTGTGAACGCGATTCCTAAATTGTGATATAGATATTCCATATCTAGTAAGTTATTTTTAGTTTAAGTATTATATCTATTTAGGCATTGAATAGTATAATTTATTTGCTTCTAGTCAAGCGACGGTTTGATAGCTTAGAAAGTAATTGTTAGTATTTTTGTATTGTATAAAATTAGCTCTCTCGTGTATTCCCGCGCTCTTATAAAATTGTACAGCTTAGTGAAATATACTTAATTTATTTAAAAGCCTAGTCTAGATTATGCCAAAGGCATAGAATCTCACAGGTTTGGTATCAATTTTTCTGTTAATTTATTTATTTTAGTTGTAAGTTAAGCTTTGAAAGCTTTAAGTGATTGAATCACATGATAGCTTAAAATTACTTTCATTTATAAGCTGAACAATAAATTTGTACTTATTTTTTTAAACCTCTCGTTTTTTTAAATCTTGTACTTTTATTTTATTAACACACGAGCTTTTGCGTGCGACTTCGTTCACGTGTTACATAAATTGACATAATGTCTTTATTTCTTAACCGATTTAAATGAAAAGCACTAAATGTTAAGTGAAGCCCATCACAATTGAATCCCGAAAACCGCATTCAAATCGGATAAGCCGTTTCTAAGATTAGCATGCGCTAACATCCAGATATTCAGACATAAAGACATACGGATAAACACACAAAAAATGTTTTGTGTTCTCTAACGTATATAAAGGCACCCCATTGTGAATTTTAAAATATGTGTTCCATGTACAGACAGCGATCAGTTACAGATTTATAATATGTGCAGATAGATATATTACACGATCAAAGTTCTGGTATTTTAATACCATATTTAAAGGTATTTTTATGCTTACTTCGTAATTTTATGTCTCTGTCTTAATTAATAAAGTTTTGAAGTTTTCACTTGAGACCGATACTACAAAAACGTGATATGATTACTCACTTTAAATCGTTATTTCTTATCTTGTGCCTTATCATTTTTAAACATTAAACTCGTGCACGTCGTAACGTGCATGAGATTAATATTTAAAAAATATTACTATAATACAGATTATTTAAAGATTCTCACTTTATCCGTGAGCTATATAGCTAATAGTGTTTTATTAAACGTTTTCTGTAATAGCATAGTCGTAAAAATTAATTTCATTTCGAATCCCGAGCCTGAATTTATGGATTTTGGAAGTTTCGTGTATCAAAAATAAATTATTATTACTTGCTTTAACATTGAAAGAGAATATAGTGAAAAACCTGTTTGCCTAAGAGATCTTCACAAAGTTCGCGAAAGAGTCTAAAGTCTACTATGCCGCACTTGGTATGTGTAGTGGAGTATGGCCTAAA
The DNA here is from genome assembly GCA_018251015.1 of Phocides pigmalion okeechobee. Lineage (NCBI taxonomy): Eukaryota > Metazoa > Arthropoda > Insecta > Lepidoptera > Hesperiidae > Phocides > Phocides pigmalion. The sequence continues at coordinate 943 of DWON01008581.1, read as the reverse complement.
CGTTTTCATTCTAAGAGAAGACCTTGCTCAGCAGTGGAAAGATAATGGGTTGATGATGATTTTATTTATCTATATGTATTATAATTTTTAATAAATATATATACTATAAAACAATGCGCCCTCGTCATGTCTATCTGACTATCTGTACATAATATACTGAAAAAGTACGCAATAGATTTTTGTACGCTTGCCTCCAATAGAAGGAATAATTCAAAAGGAAAATTTGTGTGTATAATTCATTACGTTTTTATTTAAATTGCTTTAAAAATAATAATTATTGTTGAAGATGTCCGAAAAAATTAAGTTGAGTGGAAGTTTTTTGAGATATAGGTAAAAAGATAATGTGTGGTAGAATTGTTTCTCTCTTATAAGATAACCAAAAAGTCTGACTGTATATTAAGGATAGATAACTGTAACCATTTTAATATTTATTAATGGTCACATATGATAGGGTAATTTGAAAGTTATTTACACACAGACGATATTAATCTTTACCACATGTTAAACCTTAAGCATTCCAAATACATTGTAATTATGCTTTACACTATACGATTTATATTAATATTTTGAGAGTTATATATTACAGACGCAAGCAGGATTAATAGGTAACCCTTTAATCTAACCCACATGTTCAACGTAACCAGATCACGTAACTATGGTAGAAAAAATGTAGAATATATACTTTATTAAATATGCAACGCCGGGGCGGGTCACTAGTATTTTCATAAAACTGTATCCTCGACAAACTGATTCAAAACTTCACGTAGTTCGATTGTAGAATGGACATCTGTAACCAACTCCATATAAAACAGATTTCTCGCAACTTCTGAAACAGCAACGTTCCACAAAAACGCAATGGCGTCAAACTAATAATAATAATATTTATTTGCATAAAACACACTGCATACAAAATAGTAGTTATCACAAAAACATACATATAATC
>DWON01008580.1:0-12034 GCA_018251015.1 Phocides pigmalion okeechobee | reverse complement strand
GGCGAAGGCTGATTGTCCAGGGTGCGCCGGGCGGACATGTGACGTCGCGCCACTCGAGGAGGCTCTTTCCACGCACCGAATTAAGTTGCGTTGAAATATATACCATTGTGTCGCGGTGGGGGGATTGTTGTGAAGTAGTTTTTAACAATAACTTAAATCAATGCAATTTTAAACTAGCCTTGATCGTAAGTACCCGTTACATTGTAAAATTGAAAGAGATTTTTTGGAAGATAATAAAGTTTCACCAAGTGCGTATGACAACTTTATGGAGAATTATTAGGCATACCAGTTACCTAACCTTCCTATTTTTCCTTCACCGATAAAGCAAGTACAATTTAAATTCATTTACTCATTTACTACATTTGACAACGAACCAAAAAAACAACAATAGTCCGGTCAAGATAGACATTTCAAATAATAAAAAGTTCGATTGAGCTTAATTTTGGTACAAACCCCACGGTCTTCAAGGTCAACTTTTGATTGGCGATATCTTATAAATGACGATTCGTATAAAAAAATGTAAAGGCGAATTTTGTAGATAATTTTATGATTTATTATTTTTATTTAACTATATTTTTGAAAATACGTATCGATTACGAGAAAATTCCAAAGTTCTGATCTTGGACTTTGAACAACTCAGCACACATGGGATCTATGGGGACTTATGACACTTCTACTGGTAAACGCAATGTCCCTTAGTAGGGCTAGGTAATTCAGTTTCGAACTCAGTCGGGATTTTTGTTATTTGATCACTATTTTTATGTCTATATTGACCAGACTGTAAACAGGGCAAGCTAAAGCTATGAGCGCCCTGTTGAATAAAGGACGGTGGAAAAACGTCGGGACCGATTACTATTTAGTAATAAGAAAATAATATTTAATATTCATGTATGGGTACTAACAATATTATCATTGTTACAGTTCAATGGGTCAGAAATCAAAAAGGCAAACAGATTGCTCTTATTAACGGGTACACGTTTTACTGTGCGGTCAAAAGATGCAACATATTGTCATGGAGATGTACCAAGGGACGGACCTGCAAAGCGCGCTTTACTACGAGTGGCGGTAGCTTCTTCCCCAAGGAACTAGAACACGATCACAAACCGCCGAACTATTGTTTCCGGGACGGGGTGTTCGTAAAGATTTAATTTACAGGTTACGGTACCGTCATCGATGTCACTATTGATTCCAATGTCAATATCGGTACCGGTACTGATACCAGTATTGAAACTTGTAATGACATCGATACAAATAGTTGAATCGATACCGATAGCGATATTTGCTCTAATACCGATACTAATAATGATATCGATACAAATGCTTGAATCGATACCGATAGCGATATTTGCACTAATACCGATACTTATAATGATATTGATACAAATACTTGAATCGATACCGATAGCAATATTTGCACTGATACCGATATCGAAACTTGCACCTTTAAATTCAAATATCGATGCCGGTACTAAGAATAATTCTAATATCGATATATCAATCGACTTTTTTAGTAGATTAGGTGATACAACTTAATTAGTATTATTTGACATCTTTCTTGTAGTTTGTAGTTTGAATAATTCGCTTTCTAGTTAAAAATATTTGCAAAATGTACTTCAGTTATTAACAACTGAACGTGTAATCATTTCTAGTTTTTTATTAATAATTTGCTTTTGCTTGCTTATTAATGTTTTTTTTAATAAATAAAATTTAATAAAATTATGGAGCATTTTTATTTATCCCACCAAGTTTTTTTTTATTAAAAATTAAATGTTAGAGACATACTAACAATTAAATAAAAAATAAATATCTATATTTTTTTTAAATGTTAAAATTCTACAATAGATTTATGTAGATGGGCTAGAACTATACAACTTTTAAGGCAAATAAAAGATTTTCGAAAAAATGTTTCTTAAAAGTACGTTATTTTTAAAGTAAAAATATAGAAATTCCTGTTCATACTATATTTATATATAAAGATCAGCTCTATCAATAAATTTGGAAATTTAACCTTTTAATTTTTTTATTTAATTGAAAATTAAGGAGAAAAAAAATGACTTTTCGTCATATTCACCCACATAGATTTTTCTTCATATTTGCCAACAACATTTTCCACATATCAAATTCCATCCCATGGGAAATATATTGCCTGAACTACATCTACAGGCAACAAGCCTGTAATAGGTTTTTTTATCAACAGAGTCAACACTACAGAGATCGGTAGAGAATGCAATTATGTAGTTATTTTAAGTATGCTAATTGTATCTACTACATTTAGGTTTGAGGAAATAAAAATAAAATAAATCATGAATTGCCTTGTATAGTATGTAGTTTTAATGATGTATAAATGTGAACATATCTGAACGTTAGTTGTCTGCCTGTTGTATGCCTTACTTTTATGTTTATGTAAGGAGGAAACGAAAATAAAATAAACTCTTATTGAATCTAAGGCAACATTGTGTCTATTTATATCTGTAACTATTATAAAACAAGGTCTCCCGACGCATCTGTCTGTCTGTTCGCGATAAACTGAAAAAGTACTGGGCGGATTTTTTCGGCTTTAACAACAGATAGAATGATTCCTGAGGTAGGTTTTGGTTAATGAGTTACGTTTTTTTTGGAAATTGGGCGAGAAATTAAATAGTTAAATTAAATAGTTAAATTAAATAGTTAAATTCAATATAGTGATTCAGTCGGCTTTCGAAACATACATATTTTACTAATTGTTAGTGTTTGCAACAAGGTAATGACTGCATGCATGTATGAAAGAAAAATAATGGAAGTAAATATAAACTCTATTATAGCTATCTGTAACTATAACTCTAATATTAAAGCCGATCGAAGCTGAGTCGGGCATACTACTCGATGCTTAGATGTGAACACATCTAAAGGTTGGTTTTTTGTTTCAGTTTCCTGGGTGAAGAATCGACAAGGCAAGCCGCTGGCTCTGATCAACAACCATCCGTTCTTCTGCAGCGCCATCACCCCCAGAAATCTTCGTTGGCGCTGCATGAAGAAGAAACTGTGTAAAGCTACGTTTGTTACAGATAGAAAATTGACTATCGTAAGCAGTTGCCTGATTCACAGCCATAAGGCTGCAGCTTTCTTGTTGCACGGCGAGACGTATCTTAAAGTTGAAGTTTAATTTAAATTGAAGTTTAATTTAAATTAAAGTTCAATTTAAATTGAAGTTTAATTTAAATTGAAGTTTAATTTAAATTGATACACGCGAGGATCTAAACACATTCCTGCGGCGTATAATACTGGGTATTGCGCGGCGCAACACACTTGCGGCTTGTACACTGTATTGTACAAATCTGTAGAGATTACGGGCGAACAAAAATGCTGTGTATAAATCGGCATTACAAGTTTGGGGCGGACATTACGTCTGTGTGTTCGTAGACGATACACAGATGTTAAAAAACACAATATTTCAGTGAATTGTCGGCGTATGTTCAGTCTGGAGAAATAAGCTCCAGTTGCCTCCCGCAACGCTGACCGGATCTAATGTTTGAATGCCGCGCTCAAAGTATTAAAATTGTTATTTAATTAAACTTGATATGTATATGCGAGTCGGTTTTGAACGTTGAAGTTTAATGAAACTTGATACATTTCGAGTAGTATATGTATTTAAGTCTAATTAAATTTGTTTCATGGCCAAAGGTATTTTAAAAAAATGAGTTTAATCTTGATATATATTCAGTCGTATTTTAAAATTGAAAATTAATAATTGATACATACAAGTCGAATTTTCGAATTTAAGTTTATTAAGCTTGGTACAAGGCAAGCAGATTTCAAGAAAATGACTTTGTACACAACGACACATATCTTTAAAAATAAGGTTATTAAATCCTTCATACATGGAGAAATTAATCTTTAATTTTAGGATACGTCATATTCTTTATATAGAGGATACTAATATTAAATTGGAAACAAGTGTATTTAATGAAGTTGATACACCGCTAAATAAATCTTAAAATTAAAGCATAGATACGGGAAAACATATTTTAATATGCTATTACAATTTAGGCTTCATTTTAAATTTAATAAAATAAAACGTCCTTCATATTAAATAAAATCTCATGTTTAAGATTCAGAATCAATTTGAAGTTTACAAACGGTGTGGGTTACAAATTAAATCTCAAGTTTAAGATTCAGAATCAATTTGAAGTTTATAAACGGTATGGGTTTCATGTGTTACCTAAATTGACATAACTGCTTTATTTTTTAACCGATTTAAATGAAACAAGCACTAAATGTTAAGTGAAACCCATAACGATATAATCCTAAAAACTGCATTCATATCGGATAAGCCGTTTCTGAGATTAGCGTGCACAAACATACATACATACAGACAAATGAAAAAACATTCTTTTGGGTTCTTTTACGTATATAAAGACACCCTATTATAAATTATTAAGTATATTTGCCATGTATAGACAGAGATCACTTACAGTTTTATTATATGTATAGATTTTAAAAATGAGCTTTTAATTTTTATGAAAATGTGCGGTCAGTCATATTTGATGTATTTTTTGATCTCTTTGATTACTATAGAGTTGTAAACATAAGTCTTCTCAAAGTATACGTATTTAGTGTTAGTAATAAGAGTCATTATTTAAGAATAATCGACATATTGTGAATATATTTTCAATAGCGTCAAGACCTCTATAAGATACTAATATCTTTAAATTTAGAGTAAAAATACAGTAGCGTATCCATATTAAAGGTGGGAGAACTACAGTTCGACCGGGGAGGTACCACCGCCGCCCTCATAATCCACCGTAAACCGTTACTTGTGTTTCGGTCGGAGAGGCGCGGTTGCCGGCTACACTGAAGCGAGGCGACCATTTTAGTCCTCAGGAGTAGCAACGCATCTATGTATGTTCGAGCTTTGATAGGATTTTAGTCATATTTGTGACTGTACATGGATGTCTATGGGCTGCGACTACTTACCATCAGGTGGTTTACATGCTCGTTTGCTATTCTTCTCATATAAAAAAATATATATTTTCAAGAGCGCAAAAACCTCTATGAGATACTGATTATTTGTTAATTTAGTGCAAAAAAAGAGTAGCGTGTCCATACATATTTGTGTAGAGTTGTGATTTTGTTTTTATTTTTATTTATCATCTGTGTTTAGTTTAATATTCTATATGTGGACAGATTAGCAAAATTGAAAATTGAAATGTAAAATATTGTACCTTTAAGTTTCATATTTATTTATTGTTATATCAATAAATAAAGTAGTTTATTAGTCTGTAATGTTTAAAAACGTTGGTTAATTCTTGACCATAAATTTAACTAATCCCTATTTGTCTATATAAATAAATTATAGGTGTCTATCTGTGATTTAGAGATTACTACCTCTTCCTTAGCTCAAATTTTTCATAGCAATTTTAAATGTGTTGTTATTAAAGCCTTTATTATTTTTTATTTATTTATTTTTTGTTTGGTTTAAATTAGAAATTTGTTAAACCATTAAGTACAGGATGTTCATATATGAGATTATGTTATTCATATAATTGTTTTCGGTTTTGTAACAATTTATTTATTCCGATGGAGACCATATAACCGTTATGTTGCTGAAGAACCATCCTATGTTAGTCAACGAGTCTAGCGAACTTGACCGGGATTGTAGCTATTAAATGTTCCCCTCATTTGGGGCAACGGAATTTTGACGGTCTGTGTATTACCTGACAAAAAGGTGGACCCTAATCTGTGTAGGTTTAAATAAAAAAATAGAAATTTTTTCTTCCCACTTTAACACTTAAATTGGGTTTTTATCAAATCTTAGGAGGATTACGATTTTGGAGGCTACGTAAAAAACATCGTGAAAAAACCTTCATGCTTGAGGATTCTTCACGTAGTTCGATGGCTATGACTATGGTGTTGGCGATGGCGGTGTTTTTTTTAACATAGCGGTGGTCATGACGACGGCGATGGTCACTGCGACGACGACGATGACGGCGACAGCGGCGGCGACGGTGACGACGACTGTCACGGCGACGGCGATGCGATGACGATAAAGTACAAATTTTGTTTTACATGTTTTTGATTTATAGTTCCTAATATTTTTTTATGCTTTTTCAGTATTTTGGGCGACGAACAAATCAGGAAAAATAATTGGCATTCTTAATGGTTACTCGTTCTACCGTGACGGCAAATCCAGTAGAACCATTACGTGGCGATGTACTAAGGGAGTGCCGTGTAAGGGTCGGTTCATTACCACCCCCGACATGAAGGTTATAAGAGTGAGATTAGATCATACTCATCAGGCACCTCAATTCCTCATACGTGATGGTATGTATCTTAAGATTTAGAGTGGCGAGATTAAAATTTAGTTGAACATATTCTTGAGTGTGTAATTATCCCTTAGGTGTAAAACTTCATATTATAATAAAATTAATGTTTGCCAAATAACCTATATAATTCATTCTTTTATATATCCTAGTACAACATAAAAATGTAAGAAAGAAATAAAATAAATATAAAAAGAAAATTCATTTTTAATTTCATTTATATGTAATAAAATTTAAATTGTATGATTGTGTTTTATTTTTTAATTCATCACTCATAGCTTCATATTAGGATTCGTTGTGTCGTGATTCTCATAGAATTTTTTTTTATTTTATCAAACAGTTTTGAAATTACTTTCGAAAATATCGAATATACTAAACAAAAGCAGGTACATGTAGTCATAGTCTCTATTTGAACCTTTTAAGGGTGGAATTTTGAAAATTAATTTTTAACTTTTCACTTAAGCTGCCTGAAAATTTTCAGGATTTTATGTTCAAGGATTTTGCATGTACGTTGATATCTGGGCTTGTCGCTCACATACAATATACATACATACAAATGTACTTGAAATATGCCGTAGAATAGAACGCGTGCTAGATCTATTTCAGTAAAACTCAATGATGGATATTTTTTGATTTTTAACAGTTTTGTGGGTGAAAAATCGCTACAATAAACCGATTGCTATAATCGAAAAGTACGCATTTTACTGCGGCGGTGCCTTCTCTAACACAATATCCTGGCGTTGCGTGAAGAGGGAGTGCAAAGCGCGATTCACTACCACTAAGTCACTGGATGTTCTACGCTGCCATTTGGTACATGAACATGATCCGAAGGAATTTGTTATCCGCAAAGGAGTTTATTATAAAATTTAATATCTCTTCTAGAATTAAAGTAAGGTGTGGGAGACTCTTGGTTATGATATCTCATGCGGTCTTTAATACTGACTGCCGCGCTCCTATATTAGATTGGGTCAGCGTTGCGGGAGGCGGCCCTAAACTGGAGTTTATTTCTCTAGACTGAAGATACGCCGACAATTCACTATGCGAAACTCAACAAATATGTAATTATTAATTAATTTATGTGTAATGTATTGTATTTTATTCCATTGCCTTGTATATAAAAGCTGTAAAATTCATTGTAGTTTCACTTTGGAGACATTCGCGAATTTATGTCTTGTTTAAAAGAGCGTTTATTTTGACTTTAATTTTCATTGGCAATTGTTCGATTCTAAGTGGAATTTTATGAATATAAATTTGTTTAAATTCTATTATTATTTGTATATACATGCGCGCCACCTTTCGCAGGATACATTTAAAATGCCATAAATATCTGTGTGAGTATACTTAACAACTTAAAGTTTCATAGTGGTCGGATGTTTGGTGTAGAAATGTATAAAGAATAAACAGAGGAGTCAAAGATTTAAAACAAAATCGTATTTCTGCTCTCTTTAACCTTTGATCTTTCAAACTATGAAACGGATTTTAAGACGGTTTTCAACAATAGATAAAGTGATTAATGAAAGGGTTTATATGTATAATAGGAGTAGGAAAAAGCTGAGAATTTTAAAGATCTGCAATGTGATATTGTAAATACACTCAAAGGAACTCAAAGGAACCCGGGTTATTAGTGAATATATAAATGACGGCATCAGGAATAGCTGAGCTATAGGACCGTCATTACTCTCCACTTGGTCGCTTAATATTATAAAAGTGGGAGAACTATAGTTCGACCGGCGAGGTACCGCCGCTCTCATAATCCGCTGACAAGCATTACTTGTGTTTCGGTTGGAGAGGCGCGGTTGCCGGCTACACTGAAGCGAGGCGACCAACTTAATCCTCAAGAGTAACAACGTACCTACGTTTGAGCTCAGATAGGATTCCAGTCGTGTTTGTGGTTTTACGTAGATGTCAAAGGGCTGCGATTACTTGACGTCAGGTGATTTGCATGCTCGTTTGCATAAAAAAGTATACCAAACTATACTTTCGATTAGATTCTCGTCTCGAACGAGACTTTCATTTGCTTAGATCTTTCTAAAATGACGTGGTAATGTTGCAATGGGTCTTTCTATAAAACAAATAACATTTATTTTCTTCGCATTAATTAGTAAATCATTTGTTTAGTATCAAATGGTATTTTTACCCACGTTATAAAATTATATATTTTCAGTGCAATTCCTTCGAAACCAGAACGGAACGCAGCTGGCCATCCTCCAAGGGTATTCTTTCAACTTGGATAAACAGAGCAGCACGCACACCACCTGGCGCTGTACCGCCTCCAAGCAGTGCAAGGCGCGCTTCCACATCACCATCGACCATCAGGTGTTCCGCGCGTTCCTGGAACACCCCCACAAACCACCGAATTACGTCATCCGGAACGGAGTTTACATCAAAATTGGTTAAAACAGACGGAAATGTTAATGGAAAGGAAATGACGTCACATACCTAAAATATTTTTGTTAAAACGTACTTGAACTTTCATATTACATTTTTATTTATTTAAGTATTTCAATTTAATAAAAAAAAATATCCCTCCCCCCAAACCGCCAAATTACGTCATTCAGAACGAAGTGTACATAAAAATTGGTTAACGTTGCGAGCCAGCAACCTAGAAGGATAGTTCGACCGTGACGTCATCCAACGGAAACATAAGACGAACAATCTTGTTTCCGTTGCATGACGTCACGACATTTTGTGCACAACGTCAGCAGGACTTTCAACCTTGTCGCTGTTGAAGGTGAATGTCCATAGACTGCAGTATTCATTTAATATCAGATAGCCTTTAAAGTCTTCTAAAATCATAATATTTTAATCAGAATATTCTGTAATTCTTTCTCTTTTATGGCTTTAATATTTCCTTTTCACTATGTATGTATCTTAGTCGTATTATTATCCATTTCATTTAAGTATTTTGTATAGCAAAAAAAAGCAATATTTCTTATACATAAAGAAAGATGTGGACCAGATTGGAGGGCGGCGAGGAAACTAGAGAAAGAGAATTAGAGGAAGCTGAGAGAAGCCTACGCCAAAAAGATGTTTTCCACAAATTAACTAACAAGGATAATTATAAACAATAACTATTTATAACAAATAATTCACTAAAATTTTTATTTTTTTTGTATTTATTAATGTATTTATGTATTACAATAAATGCTACTTTTATATTTATTTATAATGTGTACACCCTCACTCCCCTTTTCTGATAATACTCAAGGAATATCTGAAAGAGATGGCTGCAGATACGACCGCCTTTGGGCCACCACATCATTAGTTTTTTTTTGTGTATGTAAATTCCTCCGGAGGTATTCCATGAACGCTATGATATGGAGCTCTTTAAGAAAGATGTAAAGAGAGCTTTGGCGACTGTTCTGGTGTTTCAAATGTCCATAGGCGACAGTGACTGCTTTCCATCAGACCGTCTGCCTTTTTGTCAGGCTAATATATAAAACACACACACACACATAGTCCTTGCCGTATGTCCGTTTGTGTATGTGATATTGTCTTTATTCTGTGTCAATATGTTGACAATGATGAAAATCTTAAAACTAATCATAATAAAAACCTAACCTAAATAATTTAACAGTAGTCCGTACCCATGCGGCATGGTTCCATGAACACTAGCTGCATTCCTGCGTTGAATAGCAATCGCAATTCTCTGCGCGAGATATGATCCCTCTTGTTACCGGCAGCGTCGATTAAACGTGGTACTATTTGTTTGAAAAATTTTTTGGCACGCGGACCCCACGGGCAAAAGGTTGAAAGCCAAGCGGAACAAATACGTGATCACTACTTAGTATATGTTTAAATATTAATTTTATGTAATATTTATTTGTAGTTTATAATAAAGTATATTGTATTGTATTGTGTTGTATAAAAGGTTATTAAATAGTAGGATTTTTTTCCAGTGCGATTTGTCCGCAACCAGAACGGGACTCAACTTGCTATTCTCAACGGGTATTCCTTCAACTTGGTCGGTGATAGAAAGGCGAGGAAAGTGTGGCGATGTACAGCCACCAACAACTGTAAGGCGCGGTTCCACATCACTGACGACTACGTAGTCTTCCGTGCGTCTCTGGATCATCCTCATAAACCACCGAAGTACGTTATACGGGACGGGATGTACATGAAGATTAGTTAAGGTTTCTTACTATAGTTCGACCCGGGAGGTATCATCGCCGCTCTCAGAATCCGCTGTTTTATATCATGATATCGTGTTTGTTGTTCGTGGATGTCTATAGGCTGCGATTACTTAACATCAGGCGGTTGGCGTAGTCGTTTGCTGCTCTATTCACATAAATACACCCGGAACGGGTACTTTCCGCCACCGTGCTTACACGGCATCCACTGCCGAAACACGAGGTCTATCACCTCCAGGGTCAGGGGTTCGTGAACTGGCACCACTGGTCCCATTTACAGAGCACTACCTCATGTAAATTAGTTAAGGTTGCAGTTAAGGTTGTAGTTAAGGTAGTTAAGGTGAGGCAGGAAATTAGTAAGTGAGATATGATCTAAGTCAAATACTTCATCACTCATTTTGTTGTTATATATACTAATGTTATTATATGTACAACATTATATTGAGTTTTTAGATTTACGAGTAAATTTCAACTTAAAATTTGCGTTGTACCTGAGATTCATTTTTTTTCTTTATTTATCTTTTTTTATTTATACGTAGGGTAATTCGTCATGGATACTATTCAGCCGCGGAGGTTGTGGTTATACCAGACTCCTGCTATCTGATCTACCGCGAAGGAGATTTTTGTTCCGGGTCTGGATGTTTGTGTACTCGTTGTGTACGTGTCTTTAGCACCCACGAAATTAGGAAACCTCATGTGAGACTGCGAGTGTAGAAAACAATATTTATACCGATAAAACATGGAGACAACTTCTCACGTATTGTTTCTTTATTTATTTTCTAAATTTGGTATGTATCAGTTGTAATGACCATAGGGCTACAGATGACACATAACAAATTATCCACAAATTTAATTACATATCAAAGTACAAACAAATTAAATTATACATTATTAAACTACTAAAAAATTAAGTCATATATCAATATCAACAAATTAATCAAATCAAGCCAAATCATATTTATTTGTATAAGCATAGGTACATATTAAGATGACACATTAAAATTTTATTTATATTCCAATATGCTTTGCCAGTGTTGGCGTACAAGGTTTAAATTAATTATTAAATTATAAACAAATTAGGTTTAACTATAATTCATTAAATTTATTGTAAAATACTTTATAAGCATAATTTGTATATCGAAGAAAAAAAATAATACTTTTAAGAAATACATTCTAATTATATTAAGTTATGCTTATAATGTTAAGAAGAAAATTTTAATGTAATGATGTTTTATCTGTATAAAGAAATGCTTAGTAATACGTTTGGAAACTATAATAAATATAACAGATATTGACGGTGATGTTAATTTTATATTTTCCTCCCATTTAAAAAAGCAATTGAACAAAAACATATTTTTATATATAAGAATATTGAGACAGAGAACTTGTAGAGATATAGGGGGCGCTTCGAGCATCAGAAGCGCCACTGCAAAGATTTAACCAAATATAAAGTTAGAGACTTATTCCATTAAACAATTACGGCAATCTAGTGTTACACACAATAGCAATTGTATTGCCAAATGACGATAGAACGTGCTAAGACAGTCTATTGAAACAGAGCGGTCCGTGTACCGCGACGCATCCGAATATAATGCGTCCCGAGCT
>DWON01008579.1:0-12034 GCA_018251015.1 Phocides pigmalion okeechobee | reverse complement strand
GAGGGTGGCGGTGGTGCCGCCCCGGGCGAGCGCTAACGGCTCTACCACCTTTAGATGATACGTATGTTTATTAACTCGTAACAAGGAGTTTGAAAGTCAATGTGTATTCTAGTCTATCTAAAAGTTGGTAGAACTACTGTTCCATTTAGGGGAGGTACCACCACCGACCTCATAATCCTCTGTAAAGCAACTATGTTTTATATGTCAACAACTGGTTAGTGTTTTAACTACAATAATGAAAATCTTAATCTTATTATATTTGAAGCCTAACCTAACAATCTAATGGAGTCCGTGCCCATGCGCCATAGTTCCAAGAACTAGCTTCCCACGTTGAATAGCAATCGCAATTCTCTGCGCCAAATATGAACCAGCTCTATTGTCACCGGCGGCGTCGATAGAAACTAGGACTAATAAAAGTGTTTTTGAATCACGCCTTTTATAAGACATTTATCGAAAAATGGATACTACAAATTATTTTTTCATTTTTATCTTTTTCAGGAGTACCCACCAGGTTTCTATAGTATATTAATGTACATCAAAAACACTTATAACAATCCTGATGTGTTCGTCACGGAAAACGGCATGTACACATCAGGCGCTACTTCCCTGGTTGACAACGAAAGAGTGCATTATTTTAGGCACTATTGGAGTGCCATGTTGGACGCCATATACGATGGTGCTAATGTCAGAGGATACAGCGCTTGGAGCCTAATGGACAACTTTGAATGGGCAAATGGATTTAAGTAAGAATCTCAAATATCATAAAACGAAGTCCCGTGTCGCGTTTGTCTGTCTGTTCATGATAAATTAAAAAAGTACTGGACGGATTTTCTCCGTTTACAAGAACAGGTAAAGTGATTCCTGAGGAAGGTTTTGATGCGTAATAAGTTTTTTTTTGGAATTTTGGCGAGAAATTTGATTGTTTTTTTGGTTCGCGCTTCAACATATTGATGACAGGAAACTAGACCAGCTTCCTGTCAACACCGTTTTCCGCAGTAGCCACGGACCTCCCTGTTAAATTCAATATAGCAATTCAGTCGTTGTTCGAAATAGATGTTTCTAATTGTTAGATTTTGCAACTAGGTAATGACTGGATGTATGTATAAAAAAAGGACATAAGCCTCCCCCAGGTGTCGCCACTCAGACCGGTTCTGTGCCCTCTGCATCCAGCGGTTACTCGTTATTCTTATCAAGTCTTGGTCCACGTTGTTGGGGGACGCCATCCTTTTGCCTAGACGTGGTCGCCACTCAAGGACCTTTCTGCCCCATCGGTTATAGGTTACAACGATATAAATTATATTGTGCATTATGTTTGATGTTTTTTTTCATGTGGAATAAATGTTGTATTTTGTTCTAGATTTCAATTTGGACTCTACGCTGTCGATAAAAATGACCCAAATCGGACAAGAGTTCCACGGAAATCGGCTTTCATCTACAAAGAAGTGATTAGAAGCAGAGTAATCGACTTCGATTATGATGTCGATCCATACGCAGGGAGAAGTGGGGGCAGTATTATATATGGAATACAAGTTGTCTTTTTAGTTATATTGAGTTCTTACTTTAATTTTGTACACTAATAAATACATTTAGATCTGTTAAAAATTAGAATTATTCATTCTATGCTTGATTAAATGAAAACGTGAAACTCCAACTATGTCGGCACCTACACAACATGTGGCAACACTGTTAAATTACTGGTCAGCGACTGGCGTAGTTGCCAGGAATAAAACTTTAGCATCATGAAGAAAAGGCGCATTATGCCGACCCAAAGCGCATGGGCTACTGGTAAAGGTACACTAAACTAATACACATCGTAAAGTCATATAGTAAGAAAATCTGGAATTAGTTATCGTCACCATAAGTAATGTACGACGCCTTGTAACTTAATAACATTTGTATGAAACTCTAAATGAAATGAAATGAAGACGTCAAAATTTCAATACACTTGTACATTAGTTTTGATCTATTTTTCATCGTCCTCTGTTGGCTAAATTATACTTGCTAAGCTACTAGTCCGCGAGCCACATACAAGTTTTAAGTTATATTTGCTAAGCTTCTAACGCGATAACGTACATTGATTTTGACCGATGTTTGTAATATATACCTCTGAAACATTTTACGTGTTATTTTGTGAGACGGAATGGATCATGAAATTCTGATATTGGCTCCCGATCTATTATTACTATTCCTAGAAAATAAGCCTTATAGGGGCCCGAATTTAAGTTAGCATCTTGCCAGGGACGCTTATAAACTTAGCTTCGATGACGGTAGGTTGTTATTTGCTGATATGTCGGAATAATAAACATGCTTTAATAAAATATGCCAAAATAAGGTATCACTTTGGTAGATAGTAGAATTGTAAATTTACCGAAGAGATACGATCACCACCCCATAATCCTCTGAGAAGAAATTCTAGTGATACGATTGGAAAAACGTTATTGCCTGGAATACTAATAAACGAGGTGATCATCATAATTTTTAGAAGTAGCAACATACATAAGACCTCGAATAGTATTTCAGCTCTATATAAGTTTGGAAATGGTCTGAGTGGTCGTTTGCTACTTCTCTAAGATGGCAAATAACGTACAGCACTTCTTACATAAAACTTTTACAGTTCAAGAACTTTGATGCCAAATGTAGTTGAAAAAATTATATTTTAATATTTATTATGCATTTAATTAACAAATTGAATGTTAGAAAAGGTTTGACGTAGTATATTGTATTATGTTAACATTATATTACCTCCAAACTGATGCTAATAAGGAAGTCAAATAGACGACCAAAAACGATAAAATTGGACATTAAGTTGGATTTGGCGCCAAATAACCATTGTCAATTAAATAGCAACACTATTCCTATACATTTTCTTCGTTCACAGATAGATATAAAAATCTATTCAACTAGGTGTAGTAAAAATTAAAGGAGAATAGTGTCATTTAATTACGATGCAATGATACTGCTGAGAAAAGTTTGCACTAAAAAAATAAAGAACAATAAAAAAGATAGAAGAAATTGTTCCAAAAACAAAATCAGAATTCTTTCTAATTAAATTTGGAATTGCCACAATCAAATTTTACCCTGAAATTGTATTTCGATTGTATTTATTTAGTTTACTCCTGCACCTTGTTAAAAATCGTAAATTATGCATAATATATGTAATGTATGTATGTAGGTGTGAGGTAAAAAACCATGTAAACTTCACGTTAGGATTAAAATGTAGTTTATACAAATTGTATGACATATTAACAGAAAAATACAAGAACCATTTTACGCAACAAATATTATTATTATTAACTTAGTCATATACATTAAACAGGCAAGTTTGTACACTAGTAATGATAGACAGTATACTAGACAGAACTAGAATTATGACAGCATCTCTATTAAATAATATTCATTAATAAATTTATAAATAATTATATTTCATTAATAGTCGAAATTTGAGTTTATTTTGATCTAGTATGTACTATGATCCAATAACCCAAATATTTAGGAATGCATATTGATCAAAAATATTAGAATTAAATGTTATAATAATGATAAATTCAGTTGTACAAACCGTGGTCATGTGCACTGCAATCCAAGTACTGATATTCATATTGGAAATGTGTATAATATAGCTGGGTATATACAACTAGAACTGTAAATATATATTTTTATAGAAAAAATAAGCATATTTACTTATAATTTAATTCAATGGGAAAGTTTCGGTTATGCTGGCAACATTTACCTTGTGATGGGTCACGTGACGGCACGTGAAATGGCATAGACAATTTATCCATTCGTCAGTTTTCGGGCGAGGAGGCAGCGTAGATTGGTGTTTTAGCGAGCGGCCTGCCCAAAGAAAACTGAAACATGGCAAAAACTCTGTCAGCTACCCAGGCTAACAAGGAGCATGTCCTGGCTGTATCCCGGGACTTCATATCTCAACCCCGTCTCAGTAAGTACAGAATCATTTACGCCATTCTATATACGTATTTGGTTGAACTCCCTAATGTCAATTATCGATTTTGCCTTCCGTTCCTGTATTTTGTTTTCGCCTTTCCGCCAACTATACATCTACATAACCCATCATATAGTATTCAAATTTAGAACTAAATTTATCCTTGATATTGTGTGCCGTAATTCGTCTCCCTCAATTGGTCATGTCTGGGACGTATTGCGTTTTGCATCTAGTTTGCGATAACGAGTCTATTATCCTAGAATTACGTAAACTGAAATTTTGCCCATTTACATAAAAATGTTAGTCGTCATAAAATATAGGATGTTGTTCCAATAAGATTGTCTATATTCCATAGTCAAGTTTTAGTTTTGTTTAGGCAAAAGGTCATAGTCATATTCATCCTTCATCCTACAGGATATTAGGGTACTTCATATTAGGTCAATCAATAATGTGCTGAGATTTTGGGTCAAGGGCAATAATGGGCAGAAGTGATTACACACATCAGTAATATGCATATTACATGTGTAAATTCACTAGTCTTGCCTGTTCAGGACATGTTAGCATAGCCTGGAATATCATTAAAAAAAAACATTTCTTTTTGTGTTCAAAAATGGATGTATGTCTTATTTTAGATACTTTGTTGTTAAAATGTCATGTGATTTGATTGTCACTAGATCAGCTGATCAAATAACATGCATCTTATGGCAATGTCCTATAGCCCCTTGCTTTCAATAGAATATGAATTTGAAAAAGCTTAAATCATTACTCAATATCAGTTTCATATTGTAGGTTATCATATTTTTGCTTTTCATTCATTAATTCTAATTCTAATAGAAATTAGTATTGATAGAGCGCCATCTGTGAGATTATAATCAAACTACACATAATTTATGAAGTACTTTGTCAATTATTGTTTGATGAATCATAGAAAAAATTAAATTAAATTTTTCAAAATTTTTAAGCACAAAAAAAACAAAATGGGGGGTTTTAAAATGTCTTTATTATTAACTATGTTGAGGGGTTGTTATTGCAAAGACGAGGTATCAGATCGCAATGAATTTATTTTCAAATAGTGCCGGTATTTATACACAAATTTGGGAAAAATGCAACCAATAAAATTTGCGAGAATTTCTATTTTCCTAATGGAGGGTTGTTACTTCTGCGAGTGAAGGAGAGGGTCCTGTATCCATCCCACTCGCACATTGTAAATATATTCGTGCGTTTGGAACGCAGCGTTCAGTGTGCCGGACGGCACGGTGGAATGTGCTCCTTTCTATGTCTATAACTATTATGTTATTTTCTGTTGAAATATTTATTGATGTATGACGAGTAAATACTTAGCTAGTAAATTATCATTACTTTATTTTAGATTACCCCTATGTTACTTAGGATGTCACTTGTCATGGAATGTAAACGACTTCGATTTACTTAGTAAATTTTTCAAAATTAAAAGAACAATGCCAAACCATGCTAATTTTAAATTGTGTAATATCTTCAATTATACAGTAATTGATACATAAAATTAGAATTATGTTTGTTGTACATGAATTGTATCTCTTCTCTTCTCTAAATATTATAAAACAAAGTCCCCCGTCCTGACTGTCTGTTCATGATAAATTTAAAAAGTACTGGAGGAATTTTTTCACAGTTTTAAACAGGTTGAGTGATTCCTAAGAAAAGTTTTGGTACATAATTAGTTACGTTTTTTTTTGTTGTAAATTGTTTGAGAAATAAATAATTAAATTCAATATGGTAATTCAGTCATTGGTCAAAATAGATGCTTCTAATTGTTAGTTTTTCTAACTAGTAATGAATGGATGCATGTATGAAAGAACAATTATATAAGCAAATATAAACTCTAACTCCGGGTCGCTAGTTTATTAATAATAAATATTTCCTTCAGCTTACAAGACAGTGTCGGGTGTCAACGGGCCGCTGGTAATCCTTGATGAGGTGAAGTTCCCCAAATTCTCTGAGATCGTGCAGCTGAAGCTTGCCGATGGCACCCTACGATCAGGACAGGTAAGCGCGCACATCGACTCTCAAAAGTATCTCTCTTGGGCTTAGGATTCTCGCCCAGAGATACTACCACAATGCATGTTCATTGACACTTTCCCTGCGGCGTACTACGCTGCTATGAATTACGTAGCCCAATGCGCTTGTGACTTGTACTGTGGCGACTTTCCGCTACTCGACAAGAGATGGCGCAACACGATCCTGAATCACACTATCGAAGTTTTCTAAATATCTTGCATATATACAAACTCCGAAATGAAACATTCGGAGCACGACCGCTCCCCAGGCACGTCAACTCGCCTGGAGGGAGATCTCCCTGTTGCCAAAGTACACCTGTCGTATGCTTACAAGCCCGTATGGATTATGGGGAATGCAAGTGTTGTGTTTACATCGGTGCTAGAAGACTGGTGGCGTACATTACATCTGTATTTGTGGATCATACAAAGATGCTAAACAATACAATATTTTAGTGAATTGGTCTATCTTCATTCTAAAGAGTACAGCTCCAGTTTAGTGCCGCCTCTCGCAAAGCTGACTCAATGTAATATATGAGCGCCGTAGTCAGTGTTCAGAGATTTATATATAAAAAAGGGAGTAAGAACTAACTATTTCGCTTGTTATATATCTTTACATGAACTGTGGTGTTTCCCCCAGGTGTTGGAGGTCAGCGGCTCCAAGGCCGTGGTGCAGGTGTTCGAGGGCACCTCGGGCATTGACGCCAAGAACACTCTCTGCGAGTTCACCGGCGACATTCTGCGTACACCAGTATCCGAGGACATGTTGGGTGAGGAAAATCAGTACAAAACTAAAATATAAACACTCCTATCCTCTCTATCCTTTTCACTCTGCTTCTTTCTTTCTCCATTTACTTTTCGCGCCTCTCGATCTTCTTCGCTATCTCTCCCTCTCCCTCTCTTTGTCTCCTTCTCTACTAACTTCTCCATATTCCTCTCCCTCCATCTCCCTCACCCTTTCTTTTCCCCTCTTCTTCCTCTTATTCTCACACTGCTTCTCTCTCTTTCTTCCTTCTTCTCTCTCAATTCTCTATCTTCTCTATATTATTTTTCTTTAGTAACTATTGTCTATCTCTTATCTTTCATACATATCTCAGTATCTAATTTTTCTCACTTTCTCCTTTTCTTTTTCAATTGCTGTCTCCGTTTCTCTGTCTATCTCTTTTTCTCTCATATTTCGTCTCTCCCAGCTCACTCCATATTTTCCAGTCCCTGTCTACAACTCTCACAGTTTTTTAACTATACACCTATCTGAAATAAATGAACATCAGACCTACACTATGAAACGACTTACACTGATTTCAGTTGTCATAACACTAATTTTTAAACAATGGTTGAAAACAAAGGATTTTTTTTACGTTTCTAACTCACATACTTTTGTGTATTAAATTGCTTTGCAACTGTTGTGTTACTTAACAACTTGATGTTTTGACATCTAGGAAAACAATATTTTTGTACAAATTGGGTATTTGCATCTCGTACATGAAAAGGTAAAAGAAGTGCATGATAATATTTGACATGATTATCACAGGTCGTGTATTCAACGGCTCCGGCAAGCCCATCGACAAGGGACCCCCAATCCTCGCTGAGGACTTCTTGGACATCCAGGGCCAGCCCATCAACCCATGGTCCCGTATCTACCCTGAGGAGATGATTCAGACCGGTAAGATTTTATCTTTAATGAGACGAATGGCTGACAATATTATGTTACTCGCCCTGACTATGACTATGATACTGTGGGGTTTTGTGGTGTAAAACTGGCATGGTTGTTCCATCCATGTTTGATGTGCCGTGATTGGTTCCGGTATACCTTTTTGTGTTGTTACTGTCCATAGAAATCTAACCAATTCAATAGAGAACAGGGGTTCCGCCTGATCATGTTGATAGAAGTGTTGCTTCTCTTGAGAACAAAGATTTTTTATGTTGATAAAGTAGCAAATGAGCCTGCAGACCCTTTTGATGTTAAATAGACTTTGCAGCCCATAGACGTCCACATCTAATCTTTAACGGAAAAAGTCATAGATGCATTGCTACTCTTGAAACAGGTGGCGTCGAGTGTCTCTTTTTCTTTATGGAGTTAGTTTTTTTTTTATGTGATAAGAGTAGCAAACCACCTGATGGTAAGTAGTTGCAGACTATAGACATCCATGTACAATCACAAACATGCCTGACATCTTATCTGTGCTCGAACATAGATGCGTTGCCACTCCTGAGGACTAATGGTCACGTCGCTTGAAAGTGTAGCCGGCAACCGCACCTCTCCAACCGAAACACAAGTAATGCTATTCGTCAGATTATGGTACCTCCCCGGTCGAACTATAGTTCTCTCACCTTTAAAATCCAAGGGCATGTGACCATCAGGTGTGCTGTGGGTCCAATTACTACTTTCGATTTATAAACAGTCTTTCAATTGTCCAGGTATCTCCGCCATCGACGTGATGAACTCCATCGCCCGTGGGCAAAAGATCCCCATCTTCTCTGCGGCCGGTCTGCCGCATAATGAAATCGCCGCCCAGATCTGTAGGCAAGCCGGTCTTGTCAAGGTACGTATAAGAATTTTGCTGCTGATAGCAAGACATCGATTATTTGTTATGCTCGGATATTTAAATTAAATTTAATCAGGCGTAAAGAAACATGCGGAAAACATAAATTTGTAAAGACTGAAGTTAAAAAAAATTGAAAAGGTGTATATCTAGCGAGACAAATAGCAATTTTAAGTTTATTTTTAAAAAATGTGCGCGCTAAAAATATAGCAGGTTTAAGTTAAATATAATAGCGCGTTTGACAAATAGCAATAAGTTTATCCAAAATAGAGCACGAGATAAATATCAGTTATAATTTTAAATCAAATAGCGCGCTACACAAATAGCAGTTTTAATTTAAATAAAATAGCCTGCTAGACAAATAGCAGTTTTAATTTTAAATAACTTGTTTCCAACCAGCTCCCCGGCAAGTCGGTGTTGGATGACCACGAGGACAACTTCGCCATCGTGTTCGCCGCCATGGGTGTGAACATGGAGACGGCCAGGTTCTTCAAGCAGGACTTCGAGGAGAACGGCTCCATGGAGAACGTGTGCCTGTTCTTGAACCTGGCTAACGACCCCACCATCGAGAGGATCATCACGCCACGTCTCGCGCTCACCGCTGCCGAGTTCTTGGCTTACCAATGCGAGGTGGGTGGACAATTTTTTTTTTACCATCACCGTTCTCATAATCCGCCGTAAAGCATTACTTGTGTTTCGGTTGGAGAGGTGCGGTTGCCGGCTGCACTTCGAAGCGAGGTGACCATCTTAGTTCTCAGTAGTAGCAACATAGCTATGTTCGAGCTCAGATAGGATTTCGGTCGTGTTAGTGGTTGTACGTGGATGTCTATGTGCTGCGGCTACTTAACATCAGGTGGTTTGCATGCTCGTTTGCTACTCTTCTCATGTTAGAAAAAAAATCTGAATACAATCTTTTTTCTCTGTTTAGAAACACGTGCTGGTCATCTTGACTGACATGTCCTCATACGCCGAGGCTCTGCGTGAGGTGTCCGCCGCCCGCGAGGAGGTGCCCGGACGACGTGGTTTCCCAGGTACGCTACCCTATAAAACACAATCCTCATCTTTATTGTTGTATATATATATATATAATTAAGGAAACACTAAATACATGTGAATTGGTTGATGGCCGGCAACCAACTGTCACAAGTCACATTTAAATATCTTCATATTTTATCTACATATTTTTATATGACAATATAAAATGATATATTCAATTAAATAATATATTATAGTTATCCAAAACTGACATTGACTCTTTAATTGTATATGTATTTTAATGAATTTATTTTATCTGCTTTGAATTTGGTAAGATGCTACACCAAGTTCTTAATCTTTAATGAAAATAGTGGGGTGCGTGGATCGAGTGGCAAGATTTCACATGTCCGCCCGGCGCACCTTGGACAATCAGCTTTCGTCCACGTATGCTGATTGGTCAATCTTTCCCCTATGAGATGACTTACTCCCACTTATCCTTTAACTCCATTCACCCCATACTAATCTTCTCCAATTAAGTCCTGCACTCCCCTATAACCAGTCCCGCCGACACGAAAGAAGAAGAAGAATGAAAATAGTCTGACAGAATCAGTTTGTTATATACGCTTGTGGTCATGTCTAAATTGCGGTAGCGGGATCAATTTTTGACAGGTGCTAGTCATAGATTAATCTATCCACCCTACATCTACTTCGTTTTTCTTTTTTGCGTTCCATATCACGACACAACACTAACTGTATCTTTACCCACTGATTTATTTGACTGGTTACATAGTTGTGTGGTCCTTTAGGTTACATGTCCTAAAGCCCTGGGCTTACATGGTGTTTAACAACTGTGTTGTCTCCCAGGTTACATGTACACGGACTTGGCGACCATATACGAGCGCGCCGGGCGCGTGGAGGGCCGCAACGGCTCCATCACGCAGATCCCCATCCTCACCATGCCCAACGATGACATCACTCACCCCATCCCTGATTTGACGGGCTACATTACTGAGGGACAGGTAACATATGTCAAAACTGTTTTTATGTCCAAACTGATTTTGTGTCAAAACAGTTTGTGTCAAAACAGTTTTTACGTCAAAACTGTTCTTATGTCAAAACCATTCTTATTTAAAGTATATGAGTAACATTTGTTGTCAATTTGAGGCTTTACTACCGTCTCTTAATACAGGTTTACTTTAAGTTTACTTGGAAATTTGTAATATCATAAATCGTTTTTAACACTTTCCCTGCGTCGTTCATCACTGCTGTGTATTGCATGACGCAACGAGCTTGCGGCATGTACACACCTGTGTTGTACGTACAAATCTTTACGGATTACGGGAGAACATAAGTGTTGTGTTTATTTTGGCGCTACATTATTATCTTTATTCTTAGATGACACAGATGCTAAAAATACAATATTTCAGTGAATTGTCGGCCCATCTTCAGTCTAGTCTAGAGTCTAGACAAATATGCTCCAGCTTAGGGCCGCGTCCCGGAACGTTGACCCGATGTAATATGAACGTCGAAGTCGAAAGTGTTAATTACATATTGTATTTTTATCTGTAGATCTACGTGGACCGGCAGCTGCACAACAGGCAGATCTACCCGCCGGTGAACGTGCTGCCGTCGCTGTCCCGTCTCATGAAGTCCGCCATCGGCGAGGGCATGACGCGCAAGGACCACTCCGACGTCTCCAACCAGCTGGTAGGTACTCCCCCCCTGCCCCACACACACTTAGACACTGTACCTGCTACACGTAGACTTACGTACTTCTGTAGAGACATAGTACCACTAGTAATCTTTGGACAGTTTTGAATATTTAATTCGAGAATTAAATATTCTCCAGGCTTCTATATTTTATTTTATATAGATTTGAATTAGAGTAATTTAGTGTGTTTTAGGAATAATATTATGATGTGTAATATACTACTTGTACAATCAGTAAAGAAGTATATACAAACAGGTGTAGAGGAATTATAAAAGGTAAATACATGCAACATGTCACAGATGTCAGAGTTAATGCTTAGGTAATGTTAAAAAAATCAATTCACATAAGTGTGAGGGTGTGTTAGGCACTTTTGGTACAAGTTCAAATGTTATGACCGATTGAGCATGACAATTTAGTGATTTACCTCAAATGACATATTCATCCGAATGATACAAAATAATCAATTAATGGATACTTCAAATTGTTTGTGACCAAGCCCGCTTGTCTGGAAACACCTATAAAATACAGGTCATTAAAAATACATAAACGCATATTTCCAAAAAAGCTTCTTTAAATCTGAATTCATCTATATAATAGATATTCCAAAATAATATAAGACTCTTCTGAATAGTCTTTATCATACATTTTACTATACTACAGTATGTTAATTTGGAAACTACATAAAAGGTGGTAGAGCCGTTAGAGCTCGCCCGGGGCGGCACCACCGCCACCTTCATAACCCGCCGTAAAGCAAGATGTTCTTCATGTATTGTGTTTCGGTTGGGGAGGAGTGGTTGCCGGATACACATTATTGGAGGCGACCATCTTAGTC
>DWON01008578.1:0-12034 GCA_018251015.1 Phocides pigmalion okeechobee | reverse complement strand
TTGAGGACTAAGATGGTCGCCTCCAATAATGTGTATCCGGCAACCACACCTCCCCATCCGAAACACAATACATGAAGTACATGTTGCTTTACGGCGAGTTATGAGGATGGCGGTGGTGCCGCCCCGGGCGAGCTCTAAGGGCTCTACCACCTTTAAATCGAATCGAATCGGATGCAAAGCTGATATTTCTGAACCTGGATCCAGTAGAACCTGGCATTCTTTCTGCTAAAAATTACTTCTACATTTTTTTCACAGCGGGACAACGTCTGCTGAGCCCAATAGTCATTTTATTATAATATATACTAATATTGAAGGTTCAGATCTAGTAAAAAAATTCTCTGACTAAAAGTACCCTTGTGACACCAATAAAGATGTTTACACGACAAAAATGTCTTGAATAAGTAAACGGCATAAAATAAAGTTTTTAATGAGAATTTAACGGACTTAGGATCTGTGTTTACCTAAAAGCAAGTTTAGTGCCTTTCAACCCAAATTGCGTAGTACTTTGCTACATATTACGAGAGTTTTGCGACTTCAGTCATAACTTCAGACGTAATTAACGTAATGCAGTTAGGTATAGCAAAGTTATTAAGTAAAGCTCAAGATACAAATATTACTCACTTTATAATTAGAACTTAATACAGACAACAGAAAAAAGGTTTAAAACAGAATTTTTCATCTGTGTTCAAAGTAAGAAATATTGAAAAAACACTGATACTTATATTCAAGCAAGTTCTAATGGAAAAAAACTCTTTCAAAAATTAAATTAAGTTAAGAAAAATGACAAAATTAGTTCTTTCCTTATACAAACAGATTTTATGTCAGATTTTGACCACTTTCTGATGTATATTTTTTGTTGCAAAAACAATCAAATGACACAAACGATAAAAGGATAAAAAGATTTTAGTTATTTTTTCTATTATTTATAGCTAGGTTTAAACAACTAGTTAGGAAATCCTTGGTTGGTAATTCAAAAAAGAATTACCTACCAAGTTTGTCCGAATACACGGGAGTGTAAGTAATGTGTTAATGATAATGATCGTTATTATGATGACAATGATGATATAAGTACAAAGAGACGTCACAGTAACACTGCCTCAGCTAAACTACGGACACGAAGTATTTTACTAAGACCGATATCAATTTTATTATCCTGGGTAAAAAGGATACGCAGTAATGGAGACGTAACCGTGCAGGAAAACTAGTATGTCAATAAAAGTTAGGATTGACTTTGGCTTTTTGTTTCCAAGACGTTTTTATTGAGTCGTATTGATTTCTTACGATTCGTTTCTTCGGCGATTAAAACTTTTTGAATAACTTCGTTCGAAGAAGACATTTAAATTGCTTTTTCTAAGTAATTGTTTTAAAAGTTATCAGAATCTTTTTTACATTAGAAATATGATATGATTTTACAGACATAAATTAATGGCGAAAGCAGTTTTAAATACATGTTTATCTGTAATAAATCATATAACCTCCACATCCATTTTTTCCAAGATAAACAGTAATACGACCTGTAAGGCATCATTCCTTCTCTTTTTTTATTTTTTTTTTCTAAAATTGTCCAACCTATTAAGGGAGTGTAGGTTGTAAAAGAAAATATTTTTAACTAGTGACAGTTACAAATGAGCAACATCAGGATTCAACATTTACTAAAAAAAATTGCTGAAAACTTCTGAATATAAAGTTATAAAATTACATTGGTTTTCAATGGTATATAAATTAAGCCTTTTAGTATACTATTCTTATTATTATACTACAGTATTTCGTTGTCCATTATCGTTTATTTGTTTTTTATTGCGGATCTCCACCTCAAGTTGTGTACACAGATAGTCTGCGCCTCAGATCTTATTATATATTGTATTACTTATATGTACTAATAATCATAAATAATAATCATAGTCTAGATAACGGCCTTATTAAAAAAAACAAATTACATAATGATCTAAGATTTTATTTCGAAGACAACTCGGCAAATTAATACTAGATATGACAAAAAATACCATAAAGGATATAGAAGATTTTCTCTATAGTCGGTAATTTTGAGTAGCGAAAAGGAAATTGCGCCGCTAAGCGAATTTGTCAGAATGTGCCAAAATGATCGTTTTGATGCTCCCATCGAGGAAAATGAACTGCAGACCAATTTACGATCGAGTTTGCTCAATCGAAATTTATTACTCCTATTCAACCTTAGTGGAGCACAAATTATCTTGATCTTAGTTAATTCGCTTCGATATATCAAAAGCATATCACGACCAATCTATCTAAGAAAATAATAAAATTGTAACTGATCGCTGACCTGTCAAATCTCCGTATCCACGTTGACACATATATCGCCTTGCTTCGTGTAGATTTCTATTCCTGCCAATAATATATATCTGTGCTTCTAAAAAACCTAAATACAAAATTCCCAATTCAGCATTCAAACTATAGCTTTAGAAGTAGTAAAAAAATAAAATGTACGTTTCAAACTAGCAATAAAAATATTGTTATTCAGTAAACGACATAAGATTATCGTCAATTATTATCTGCTATTGCACTATATTATCGACATCTTTAATTTCTCATCCTTTTTATCACAATAAATACTAAACAAAGAAATAAAGCAATTAATTTGTAGTACGTGTAATTAAGTATATGGTAAAAATATCGTATCGTGATTATAGCGACATCTATTGCACATTAAGGCAGTTAAATGATTACTACGTGTTGTCAGAGTTCAAGTAGTTTTGAAATTTCAAGGTAGAGGGCATTACTGACAGAAATTAAAAAAAATACATTTACGAAAAGCTTATATTTAAATTTATAATAGTGATTAATAATCGTAAATTAATAAAATAATAGTTTCAACTTCACAATTTTAAGCCAACAAGGACTTAAAACAGTTGTTTTCATAAAATTTCCATAGATGGCAGATAAGCCACTATTTAGATTTCTTCTTTGAATTTATAAAAATAAAACTATCTAACACCGCACATCTTGGGCATGGACGTAAAAGTTATTTATTTTAACGCACTATTTATAATTTAAATGCTTTAATTGATCATTATTGTAAAGTCGCATCAAGTAGTTAAGTATTTAGTATTAAGTAAAACAATAGAAATTAAACAAACTATATACTTAACTTTAATAAATACATAGAAATCAATATGAAAGTAGATCAATTATAAATAAATAACAAGTACTACTACGGTTGTATTACATATTTATTTATCCATGAAAAGTTGCGTTAATACTGGAGTAAAATTGTAGTAGCTTTTATACGATAGTTAATTAACCCTTCATAACCGCTAAAAAGTAACAGTAATATTTTACGCGTGATTCATCACGACATTCAGCCGTAACAACGCTAATAAACGCGTGACAATTCCGTACAAAATGAGCCTATATTACTATGCGGGTTGTGGCTATTAATAATACAAATCAGACATTAGGCTGAAAATGCGCGCAATGTGTCAAGGCCTTGTGGATAGTCACGCAGCGCTTCATTTCGTCCTTGAGTTACAACGTCAACGACTTTATTCGCAAAAAAATACAAAGTTTTGACGGGTGGTAGAACCGGACCGAAAGGGTACTACCATCGCCTTCGTAATGTGCTGTGAAGTAACTCTTGTGTCGGTTAGACAGATGCCATAGCTGACTACATTTAGAAGCGAGGCTACAAAATTAAAACTTAATAGTATAAAAGATCGCCTTCATCTTCATTTTCGTTTTCATATTTTGTAATATGCACTGCCATTCCTTTCTTGTTTCACTACCGCCCTATTTATATTTTTTTATTAAATCAAAAAAAATAATTAAGTGTAGAGCAAATTACTTTTTGTGGTTATCTAAACAAGTTTTGTATGCACAACCAGAACTATATAATTTAGATCGGCGATATATTAAAAGATCACCTTCACCCTTATTTACTTTTTCATATTTCACTAAAATTTCCATATTTTGTATTATGCACCAAAAAATGCTATTTTCCAACTCCCGGCATTTTTTATACTTTTTTCTTAAATCCTATCTTGTCTATGGCCAGTGTTATAAATTCTCATAATATTATTACAAAATAAATAACAAAATATTTAGTGTATTAAATTCATCGTTTTAACGAATTACATAAAAATAATTATTTTATTATGTTTACATAACTCATGTCAAAATAATATTGTCACATCGAAGTACAATACAATACAATTACGACATCAAAAAATGGCATAATATCAACATCGTAACCTTACAATATTAATCCTGATACGTTTATTTAGATCTGTTGGTAATAGGTAACCCATCAAGCCTACCCTCGACGTACTCAAAACTTACAATACAGAATACAGAAAAACAGAACCGTTAATACTATGCAAAAAATAAAAACATTATCGGTGTGGCCAGTGCCATGTTACGAACTTGACTGATTTTTCGCGTAATGCAACAAATGTCAATTTTGAATTTTTTTTAAACATAATTATTACGTGTTGTTTTTTTCATTTACAATGCTTTTACACGTATTGTTGCAATATGACTTGGCCTAAACTTACAAACAGTATTACGTGCTATATTTAAAAATAGATCGATCAAGCTTAAAAATCTTTTCCTGCAAAATCGAGGTTTTTAAGATTTCATACTGTACACAAATAGATATTGTGTTTTGGCCAGCAACGTAAACCGTTTATGGTTTTTAATTGACCACAAATAAAGAGATACCAAAATGGCGAAATTTTTATTATCTATTATTTATATACAAGTGAGTTAATCGAAAGTAGCTATTATTTCATTTTATTATAATTCATCGTATCACTTGTCTGTTGTTCAAAGGGCATTAGGTGAGGTTAAATAATTTTAAAGTTCAAATCGTGTATCGGCACCGTTTGATAGTTTACGGGGCAGATGTCAGTTTTGTGAATCACGAAAGGTTCTTGAAATTAGTACCGTTGGATAATAAAACACATGCTCTTCTCTTTATGGTATATAGCTACCAAACATACAGACTCAGCTCTCCTTTATGTTAATGACTATTGGATTATGTAGTTCAACAGCCAGAAATATGGACAGTGGACTCCTTGTTCATCTTATACACGATTTTAAACTAACATAATTGCGGAATTTATACATTTAACTTGTTGAATACTTGTTTTATACTAAAAGGTGTTCTAAACCTCAATAGGTGGTGGATTTTGTGTCAGATTCACTCTTTTATACCATAATTCGGTCAAGGCTACTTACCATGTAAAAATTATTTAAAAAAATTAATAAAATTCGCACACTATTTTTGGACTTAATAATATACAAAATTTAATATATACCGATTTTTTTTTGTTAACAGTACCTCTGACCAGTATTTGCCTGACTCTTCAATGCAATTTTCATGTTTCCCGTTAAGCCTACAGTTACATGCAACTTCAATAATTTATTTTGTACAGTGCTTTTTCAATAAATATCAAGAATGTTTTTTTATGACACTAAAGAAGACATTTAGTTCTGGGCTATCACCATACACATTACAATATTGCATAAGTCTTAACATAAAAATCTACTTCTAATAAATTGTATAATCTGTTTTACCACCCTTAAGAGTTCTTGTTTCTTTCAAATGTACTTATTTCATGAAAAGGAATGGATGGACCATTCCTTTGTACTCAATAATATTTTTAATTTAATTCCAATACAAAATTTTATCCCTTTTTTATACGCTTAGGATTGGTATTTTCTTCAAATTACATTAGGACTGAACTGAAAGCATACATCACCTTCCAAAAAAAATGAAAAATTTATATCGGTTAATAAATAAATGTAAATAATATACCAATGTCGGACTTTTGGCATAATAAACGTAACAGATCTAGTGAATGAAAACCTACAAATTTTTGAAGTTATTTGGTGTCCACTTTTTTGTTATTAGGTACCCCTGTTTCTGTTAATTACTTATATCAGAACGCATTCACTACAACTACACTACTTAGCAAAAACAATCTATAATATACATACATACTCACTTACCTGTTTATCTACTCGTTGTCACAATTTAACTTTTTTATTTTGTGAAAAGAGTAGCAAAAGTGCAAACCAACTGTTGGCAAGTAGACATCCACGTAAAATCACAAACATGATTGAAATCATATCTGAGCTGCGTTGCTACTCCTCAGGACTAAGATGGTCGCCTAGCTTCAAAGTGTAGCCAGCAATCGCATCTCTCCAACCGAAACACAAGTAACGCTTTACAGCGGAGTATGAGGGTAGCGGTGGTACCACCCCGATCGAACTACGGTTCTCCCACCTTTAAACATCTTTCTACTTATAGAAAAAAATCAGTACATCGTTTTACACTGATTGAGACTGCTTTTTCTAGTATTTTTAAGCCGGTCATGATCGGTACCGCTTAGTCCAAGCTCAAGGCCGTGAGTTGACCCTTATAGGATTATGCCCATGATAATGCATAATTGGATTTATCTGTTGGTATTTTCCATTAAAACTGCGCAATGGACCTGATGCACTCATCGTGCGAGCAGTGATATTCAGATCTTTTGATTTTATAGATGATAGTTACATCGGAAGAACAATTTAATACCAGAAATAATGCGATAACGTAATCAAATTTCTGCAATTTTCTAAATTATTTGCTCTCATTATGCCTATGTAAAAGAACTTCGAGGCATCAATATCCAATCTAGCGCTGAAAGAAATCGCCACGTAACCATTTTAGTGTACTAATTCTTGATCAAAGATCTAAGTCCGTTGAAATAGCAATTCACCTGTATACAATCTTAAGATAAGGTAGATAGGACTTTAGTCCTGTTTGAAGTAGGATGTGGGTTTCATAAGCTGCATGGATAATTGAACATCAAATAACTAGTCTTTTAGATGAAAAAAAATTGGTAGTCACGAGTTTAAAAAATATCTACTATCAAGTACCTGTATTAATTCTGTAGGATACCGTATGAGATTTATTTTG
Source organism: Phocides pigmalion okeechobee (assembly GCA_018251015.1). NCBI lineage: Eukaryota > Metazoa > Arthropoda > Insecta > Lepidoptera > Hesperiidae > Phocides > Phocides pigmalion. Next base: position 5,097 of record DWON01008578.1, on the reverse strand, counting down.
TTTAAATGATTTATTTTTACTCGTAATAATTTAGGCATTACGCTTTTATGACGCGTTCGTTGATACTAAGACTATATTTCATGAGTGATTTATATGTCAATCTTTGAAATATTTACGACATTTAGGTATATATATGAAAAGTTACGGTCAATAAATATCTTAAAAATATTATATTTTAGATTGTTTGTGTCTTGTTTTTATATTTATATTTTAGACATATTATATTTTAGAAAATATGACATATATGAAGGCTTTAAAATACATCATGTATCTACATATTTTTATTGTATGTTAACATTTTTTTTTAAATGAGCTAAGAAACATTAAACTGGATTCGGAAAAAATAATGAGTTAAAAATAAAAAAAAAACTAATGTTGTAACTATGAATGAATTGCATCATGTATTTTTCGTTTCTTTCGGCGCTTGTTCTCGAAAACTAAACTATCGAGTCGGTAATTTATAGACTTTCAAAAAGAGTTCATTAAATAATGTACTTTGAATAAAGATATTCTGATTTTCATTCATTTTGATTTTGTATATTTCCCTAGATAAGTCTTGTGATTTTTAATCTTAATTATGTTGAGGTAACTATTCTGTTGGTAAATATGTAAAATCAGTTTAACTAATTGTGTTGTAGTGGATATATAAATGTAAAACTGTTTTATGCTATACTAATGTTAACCAACTAATGTTCATAGCATAAAACTATTTAACGGTAATCCGTTACGCAATTATTATAACTACATATGAACATAAAATAAAAAATTAAAAGACGATTATTTCAATAACACAAAATGAGTTTAAGGTATAGTCATATTCTGATAATTTTAAAAGTTTAATTGGGCGCATTGCAGAGAAAACTTGACGCGCATAACAAGTGCAATTACGTTGTAAAAATTCATTTTATTTCTCATACGACGACGTGCACGACGTCGTATTTGAAACAATTAAAAATGGCAATTACATTTAAATTAATCTGCAGGTAAACGGACAAATATAATTTTTCGAAATCACGCGAAATGTAAGCAAACAAAAGGCAGTGAGTGTCAAGGACGCGGAAGTGAGTTAGCGTCATCGTAAAAACATGACATTAACATAAATTTCGTTTATAACTAAGTTCGCGAACTGCAGAAACATGATCCAGTTCTGTCTTTATGAGGACATGCCTTAAAGGAAAGAAACACGCACGGCTCCTACTTAAACTTAATCCGTTACTCCAATACCACAACAAAAAATTTTAGATGGATATTTAACCTTAGTTTGACACGATAATAAAAATGCATGCATGCATGCATACTACTTACATCGACCGTAGCCTTAGTTATTTTTAAAAATATAGTAGTAAAACATTGAAAAGATTGTCTTTCCAAAAGGTGAAGTGACGTCACAGCTATATCGAAAACTTTTGGTGTCATAGTAACTAAATATGGCTATACGCATACAAAAATAGACAACGTAAAATAAATAATTAAAAACAAGTGGTCTTAAAATATGTACAATTCGCATCTACTGCTATAATTTTCAAAGTGAATTCATTCAACTGTTAAGATTCTTTCTCATAATAGACTCTTATAAAGAACATAATCTGTTTAGTGACTTTAGAGAAAAACTGCTGTAGAAAACTTGCTTGTTTGCAAGTTCTCAAAGGATAACATTTTAAGTATTCAGTTGCATAGTCATATGGAATACACAAGTGTGTGACGGTAAATAAAATGGATTACGACGGATACAGGAAATATTTTTATGCAAACACATTTTTAATATAAATCATTTAGATTATTATTGTTTTGGTTAAGAGTAAACTCCCATAAAATAGTGTAAAATTGGTTTAAAATTTAAGTAAGTGGTTTCGTACTTGAATCGTCTCAATTTTAAGTTTTTGGAAAATCTGGAGATTAAAAGTTATGTGTTCATAAAAATACTTCATATAACAGGAATAAATATTATTGTAATGTTGCTTCCAAATCAAAATTAATTTTAATTAATTTAAAATTGATATTAGTTCATATAATATTTATCACCTTTGCACAATGAAATTTTAATTACCTTCACAGTAAAGTCGTAGCAAAAAAAACAACCGTTAAACTTATTTCATTTTATGTTGCAGGGTAATTAACGTAAATATGTATTTCCATCATAATTGAGTAGAACAGGAAGAACAAAAATATTATTAGCCCGCAGTACAACCACGTAGCAATGAGAAAGGTCAAACCAAACATTCCTTTAGAGATTGAACCCCTATGAACATATTAATTAGCACTAATAACATATTCATTTACTATTTTTACTAGCAAAATATTTTAATCCTATCGCATACAATATAAATAATTAATGATATAAGTGCCATCTACACAATAAATTCACATAATTAAATAATTATGTCATAACGTTAAGTGCATTTAAAGATCTATACCTATATTATGTTTTAGAGCACTCAGCGCGAGATTAGTACTCGGTTTTAGCCTGATTCGTACTTGATTTTACCCCGATTTCTTCGATCGATCGGTTGATTCGATTGTAGGCTGATTCATAATCTTGGCATAATCACAAAAAACCTACGTGCAACGATTTTTCAAAATATTAGTAAATGTTAATACTGTTTTTATATCTTATAGAATACACAAAAAAAGCTATCAACGCATATGGACACTACCTCTTATAAATATCTGTTATCAAGTTAAATGAATAAGGAGTTTTATCAGAAATCTTACTACAACCGTCAGACTTAAATAAAACTTATACAAACTTAATTACAAATTAAACCGGGGTTTTGAAGCAAAAACTGTGTATTGTAATAATTGCCTTTACATTATTTCTTCCATATTCTTACATTAAAGTTTAATTAATGTGTATAAAATATTTTTATTATTTATTTCATATTTTTTTGTAGTGAGTAATAAATAAAGAATTTAAATGTGAAATTTATTTTATTTTACATTTTGAGAGAAGATTTTTATAAGAACTCACGAAATATGTAGATACATACGGAGATATATAAATAAATAGAATTTATTATCTAGATAACAGATAAATACTGGTTTTATTTTTTATTTCAAATATCTAATTAATTTAGCACATACCTAGAGAACTAAATAATTATTTGGTACAATAATGTAATTGGAACACATTTAGTATAGCAATTACCAAAACAAAATTACGAGCACATTAAAATATCGCCATAACACTGACGAAGTAAGCGTTTTAGACTTCCAATGCTAGATTACTAGAATCTAAGTATACCAATTATTTTTTATATATATCCATATTAATAAGTTTACAATACCGTATTGGTTGCGTGTCAGTTGGCTGGTAAGATACACTGGACAAAATAATAATTCTCATAATACGAAAGAAATTGAATATTTTTTTATTACTCAATTTTTAAATTTAAAATATTTTAAATTTATTAGTATCATTAATTGAAATATCGTAATTAATATGTATTGTTGTTTTACACCACTACTAATAGCGTAGATATTATAATTTGTTAGATTAAGTATTTTTTTCTATGGTATAAATCCTCGATTACAGACATAAAAATTGTCCTTGTTTATGAAATAAAGTCTGTATGTGACTTCAAAAAAATATTCCTTGTCTATTCGTTCCTGAAATAAAAATAAAATGTTATACGAATATTACAAAGAGTCATTTTTTCCAATATTGCATGCCATACTGCTGCGATTTGGATTAGAGTAGATACAAATTCAAATTCAAATATTTTACATACACTTAATGAACGTCAAGGGTACAGGGTAAAATCAGTACATCGGCTTTGAGCGCCCTGTTGGCTAAGGTAGACCGGGAGAAAAAAGCCGGCGGAAAAAAATCTCTCGGCACTCTTTTTAAATCACTTCTTGATAAATAAATATTACACAGTATAACTTTAGAAAGATGGTGAGCACACGAGACAGGTAATCGTGTGTGTCAGAATCTTTCCTCTGTCATCTGCACACAATTTCGAGTAAATAAAACTATTACATGGGAAATAGAAACATCCCGGTGAGGTAGGCTCAGTCTCAGGCTTTCTTATCATTTAAATCGTCCTTAATGTCATAATAAGCTTTTCGGCATAGGACTTGCTTTACAGTTTTCTTAAATTTATGCAAAGGCAGGGATTGAACCTTGTCTGGAATTTTATTATAGAACTTCACAGACATGCCGATAAACGAATGGCTTGTCTTGTGAAGCCTGCACTTGGGCTGTACATATGGGTTAGTGGCTAAATTCGCCTGTGAGACGTATTCAAACTTACCGGAGGGCCTTCAACAAGGTATAATACTACCAACTATCGGTAACAAAAGTAATCGACTGTTTAATGTCTCCTTTAAACCACGAAAAAACCCGTATATGAAATTTAGTTGCTAGCGGTTACCCATCTCCCGACATTTGTTTCCGATATGCGGAGGTTATGAGGCTATGCGCGCTGAAATTTAAACTTATTATTTTAATTAGCCGTCTATTTTTTTACTTCGTCTATGCCGTAAGATCATTAACCCGAAAACATACGGAACCCGGCTAATCGTGCTTCTGAAACACATCCAAATTGGTCCGCGCGTGTTATCGAGATTTTAACACAATGACTTCGTCTTGAAATGTTTATTTCCACATAGCTAATACTTCACTGTCAGGTTTCATGTTATTGAGATAAGTCGCTTTGATTTGGGTCTATGTGTGTTTATTATATGTGCATGTACAAATGGAAGGGGAATGCGCACACGACGACGATCTGGCAAGAACGGTCGCATGCGGTTTATTTCGGCCACTCGCGTCCAACACACAAATAATTAGATTTTTCAAATACCAGACTGTGTTACACAACATGTATTGACATGATGCTATCCCACTGCATCATTACTTTGTAAGAAATAATCGCAGCAACAAATAGACAGACATACAAGCATCAATGTACGTAGCTACACGTGTATCATTGAAGAATGGGTGTTGTATAGCCGAGAAATTACTATAATACATCTTCTGTTACTCGTAATTGAAGACATCATTAGATGTTGCTGTTGATACTTTTAAGTGAATAAAATAGAAACAATTACAATACACATACATACATACAAGTGTTTTACTGTGTGTGGAGCTAAAAT
>DWON01008577.1:0-12034 GCA_018251015.1 Phocides pigmalion okeechobee | reverse complement strand
AAAAATTTTTTATTTTTTAAGTACGTGTGACGTGCGTCAAAAATTTTCTATTTTTTAAGTATTTTATAAAGCTCCTACAAGTCAACTAAAAGATATGTAATAATATTATTAAATCACATTTTTGACAAAGTAGTACCAAGCGTTATAAAGAGATTGGTCTTGCTTTGACTGCAAAATAATTTTATACTTTGGAAGCGTCCACCAACTACGTGAGGCAAATTTGACGATTTTTCGATATTACCTCCCTCCCCTGGCGAGACGTCGCGAGATTTGATCCCGCCCATGATATCATTTAATTTTTTTTTTACATTTCTTTTAGAAAACTAGCAAATGGCCACACACGTCACCTGATCCTAAATGGTCGCTGCAGTCCATGGACATCCAAGACCAATTTGAAATAGGACCAAAGACCTGTCTGACGTCGCTCATAGAACCATCGCTACACCGATGAACTCAGATGGTCGCCTCACTTACACCTCTAACCGAAACACACGAACTGCTTTACGGCGGATTATGAGGGCAGCGTTAGTACCTCCCCGGTCGAATGTATATCTATTTGCAAATGTATTATTTACGTAAATTAATCATTTGCCATATTTTAGTAGAGAAATATTCCTGGTTTTTTTTTCGCGTACATCAATCGTTTGCTATATTTTAGTTGTTTATTTGCTATATTCCTGTAGAACCCTCTGCCCAATGTGATATTGGGAGAGATTAAACCCATGAATGGCAGACGTAATTAATGTATGTCTTCCTTAACATTCAAAAAAATATATTGGTAATACCAAATATTTTTCTTCTTAATAGAAGTTATCATGATTTCATTGATGGTGGACACCTATTTCTGCTTTATAACTACAAAGTTGACGGCACATAGCCTTTCGGTTTGTACATAAACTACCAATAAAATTTAAGCAACATATGGCACGGTCAAGGTTGTGATGGGTCACCGCTGGTGGCAAAATGTCATGTAGTTTATGTTGGTTCCTTCAAACCAGAACACATCAACGTTATATTGTAACTAGACGAAAATGAATGAATGCTTCCATTAATATAAATAATAATTTTGGCGATGATTACTTTAGTTTAAATGTTGCCATGTGTAAAATTCAGCTCGCAGTCGATGCGTACCTCGATAGCTCTGGCAACACCATCCCGACGGCCTGAAAGAATTGGGCAATCTAATGTTAGCGTGTTTACAACACCGTTCACAGTTTGGTACATAGGAAAAAAGGATTTGGTTTAGGGTTTAGTAGGTAATTGTCATTCATTTTTCCACCGAAAAGAGGAGCCAGGGGCGCGGACTATATGTCCTCCTGAGACTTCCTGAGACCAAATTGCTTATGTAAATTTTTTGAGGATCAACCAAATTGATTATGTAAATTTCTTGAGGAGCAACCAAATGGGTCTGTAAATTTATTTAGGAACAACCAAATTGGTTATGTAAATTTGTCTAGGAACAACCAAATTGGTTGTGTTTTGTTGAAGAACAACCAAATTGGTTGTGTAAATTTGTTTTGGAACAACCAAATTGCTTGTGTTTTGTTGAAGAACAACCAAATTGGTTATGTAAATTTGTTTTGGAACAACCAAATAGGTTATGTCGATTTGTTTAGGAACAACCAAATTGGTTGTGTTTTTTGAAGAACAACCAAATTGGTTATATAAATTAGTTGAGGAACAACCATGTTAGTTATGTAAATTTGATGAGGATTAACCAAATTGGTTATGTAAATTTGTTTAGGAACAACCATATTGGTTATGTCAATCTAAATGTATTTATGGAAAAGTAGATACAATATATTTATATATGTACATTGTATGAAATTAGCATCTGTAAAGTAGAAGAAGAAACCCTTAAAAGACGCAATTTCTTGGAATTTACTTTTTTACTCTCTGTCTTTTGTTTATAATAAGTTATCTATGATACTTACGTCATTGTCAGCTCTTTCCTCATCGCTCTGGTATTGAACATCAAGCTCCGAGCTGTCCACACTGTTTTCCCAGTCTGAAGATGACTCTATCGAGGAGGCGTCTAATTCCATCTCTGCAAACATGTCTGCATGGTACTGTTTTATGTTGGAAAGTAGCAAATGAGCAAGCAGACTAACTGATGTTAAGTGGTCACTGAGGTAAACTTATAACCAGGCCCTTTTCGTCACTTCTGTTTTAGGGGTACGCTAATTCTCAAATGTTCTAAGTTCATAATTTCATATATCCCCCCCCCCCTGCTTGTGTTTCGAAGAAAAATTGAACTAAATTGTTTTTTATTGTTCTTCTTTTTTCATGCACTATCCTTTTTCAAAATTTCTTTTGGGTGTCACTGTGTGTCAAGTGTGCCAAAAAATACCCTACCTGTAGCCATCTCCACATAAACAGGCATCCCTCTTTAAGATAATAGAAAGAGACACACATCACATTTAAAAAGAAATAGGCATCCCCTTAAATTTGTAAAACAGGAGAAAGAATTTATTTTAAGTTCATTCTTCTTTTATCAAATTTCTTTAAACCTCATTTTTTTTTCAAACTATTCTTTTGCTTTCTGCACAGTCTACATCTATAGTCTCACACTTGAAATCAGTTTCGTGATTAAGATACAAGAACACCCAGACCCAAAACAGAAACCTACATTAATTATTCTGATATTTACTTGGCCGGGAATCAAACTCGAAACCATTTGTCTGTCAAACCGGTAAGGTTACAGTCGTACCATATGAACATCAAAATTTATATTTATTCTTGGTGGGTTACTCACCAATGAGCAGAGGGTCATGCCTCTGCGCAGGCGCAGCGGGTAACCGTAAAGCTGTCGCGTTGACAGCCAGTGCTGCCGCATGCGCGTGAGGTCTACTGCTGGAGGCCTCACGCGAGGCCTCTCCCAGCGGGACCTCCGCGTTTGGCAGCTCTTCCGTGTACCGAACTAAGGGGTGCTCCTGTATAAGTAGTATACCAATTTTAACTTAAATAATTTTTAATATTTTAATTTCAAATGTGGGAGAACTATTTTTCCATCGCCGCTGCCCCCGTAATCCGCCGTAAATTGCTGTTGTTATTTTCTTGCAGTCGTCGCCTGTAATTGTAATGGCACTCACTCTTGATAAACTGTTACTTTATACTTCTTGTTTGTATTGGTGTACATTATGTTGGCGTTCGAATAAATAAATAAATAAAAATAAATAAATAAAGCATTACTTGTGTTTTGGTTAGAGAGGTGCGGTTGGCGGCTACATTTTAAAGCGAGGCGAGGACTCCTAGGTGAGTTACTCGTGAGGACTAAGAAGTCCTCAGGAGTAACGATGTATCTATGTTCGAGCTCAGATAGGATTTCGCTTGTGTTTGTGGTTGTACATGGATGTTTATGTCCTATATTTTTAAATATGGTGTTTTTACGTTATGATAATTATACGATTTACTTTTTTATAAATAAGCCAAAAAAGAAGATATGGGCCAACTGATGAATGATGGAAGCTGTCACTATGAATATTTACAACACTAGACTTCGAAAAATCTCTCTTTGTACCTTTTTTAATTTTTCAGGGATTCAGATGGCTTGTATGCTACAAATTTTTCATAACATACAAAAAACATACTTTTAAAATAAATAAAAACAACTTTATCACATGGAAATTTGCTACTTGTCAAAAGATAGCTATTAAAAAATAGTTTTTGATGCTATTTGGCGAAACTCAATACTTACAGGGTGAGGTAAATCACATATAGGGTTGAACCTTAAATCTATCATTTCCAAAATCGCCAAGAAGCTTGTATCAAAATTGTCTGGTAAGCTTGATATCTGAAACAATGAAATTATACATAAAACTACTTTTTCCTTTTAGTATAGGGTAAGACTTTCTAAACAAGGGTGTGCAATTCTCTGGGTGGACATAGATTATGTAAAGAGTGACAGAATACATTTCAATGTGGAAAAAGAAACTTTACCACGTTAAGTAAATTACTTTCATCAAATCATTCCATCATTGAATTTGACATTTATGACTTTTTTTAATGAAAAGAAGGGGAGTACATGTGTTCATGATCCAAGGACGTTTGATGAACAAAGATTTGGACAACTCTGGTGTAAGAGTTTCCTAACACTTTGTTCTCCTCTCTCTTTTCCTTTCAGAAATTAAGGTTTGGGTGGCAGTAGTCAGTTAATCGTTAACAATTGACGGACCAACATAGAGCATGGTCAAAAGTTAGGTGTTCATATAAATAAAATTTCAGAGATATTCCTGTACTTTGTATAGACTAACACAAGGTTATTGAATATATTAAAACTGACACAGTCATAATGCCCCTCTTTGAAAGAAATAGAAGATTAAAAAAAAAAGACTAATCTTTATGTCAGATATTCTTGTGATTATTACCTGATTATTGTTAAGTTGTAGGAACATAAGTTCTGAACACTTGAGGAAAGAAGCAGGCAGCTCTCGGAGCCTGTTGTTTCTGAGGTTGCAATGTACCAAATCCTCCATACCATCCATTGTGTCCGGTAGGATTTCTATTTCATTGTTTTCTAAGGTCAACCATCTGGTGGGAACAGAAAATATAGATAATGGTGATATCGAGTAGGCAACAGATTTTGGTTGTTAATAGAACTTTTCAAAAAAATTCCCTGCAGGGTACAATATTGCTGTGTAGTGCGCAGCGTAATTTGTTTGGGGCTTCTAAATACCTGTGTTGTATGTACGTATCTGTAGGCATTACGGGTGAACAAAAGTGCTATTTTTACATCGGTGCTACAAGAATAGCGGTGGACATTTCAACCATGTCTGTTTAGATGATACACAGGTGATAAAACTAATATATTTCAATTAACTGTCAGTGCATTTTCAGTCTAGAGAAATAAGCTCCAACTTAGTGTCATCTCCGACAACCTTGACTCCATCTAATATACGAGTGCTGTAGTCAGTATTAAAATAAATAGTAGTTAAAAAAACTAAAAACATAATAACATTAAACAATAAAAAAGTTAACTCAAAAAGCATAAATAAGAAAAAATATATTGCAGTATTTTTTATTTATTTCTCCTTTTTTTTCATATTATTGCATTGTCATCCATCCTTGATACGTGTGCAAAGTTTCAAAGTAATCAAACATCTGGGAATTGGTGAAAATTATGCTCAAAGATTCCATTACATACAAACATACAACCAAAGTTAATAAAAGTGTGTTAAAAACAATTTGAACAAAGTAATGAAGCTAACAGTAGGTTAGACTTCACTTTCTGGTTGTTAAGAGGTTTTTATAACAAGCTATAAAAATGCAGATAATTAAAAAAAGTGTATTTTGCAACTTTAGGTTATTTTGAACATACATATTGAAATAAACATTACTCGATGACATTCCATTACACAACCTTGACATTCATTAAATGTGTGTAAATACCTTACAATGAAATAAGATATTTCAATTTCAATTTGAATTCAGTTATAGATTAAACTTTATCAACAAAGAATTTCGTCCTCTATTTTTCCATCCTTAGAGTCTGCAATTTATCAGCATATTTTCATTGCCTATTAGAAATGGGACCACATAGGATGTATCTTTGAACAAAAAAAAAATCCAAATCGTTTAACAATTGACAGACTAACATAGAAAAAACATATTAAAAAAATTACAATTTTTGCTTGAAGTCGGCTGATAAAGTAGAAAGGGTCTTACCTCAGCTTGGCGAGTCTCGTCATTTCGTCTGGAATTGTTTTAAGCTTATTGCCTCTAGCACCAAAAGTGTCCAGTTTCGATAACTTTCCAATCTCCTTTGGGATCTCCCGCAGCTCTATCCTGTTGCACCAGAACGCCTCCAAATTGTCAAGATCCCCAATTTCTGGTATCAACACTTTCAGTGGATTGTAACTTATGTTTAAATTCACCAAATTTTTCAAGTTACCTATTTCAGACGGCAACGAACTTATGTTATTGTAGTCCAGAGTCAATGTCGTGAGGTTTAGAAGCTGTGTTATCTGCACTGGCACTGTTGTTATTTTATTTCTGTGTAAGTAAAGATGTTCAATGTCCAAACAGGTGTAAAGCAGACTCGGTATTTCAGTTATTTCGAACGCGTTCAAACTCAGCCGGGATTTCTTTTTCACTATGGCCTGCTCTATCAGGGCTAGTATGTGATTTTCACGGATGAATTTTAATATAGCACTCATTTTAAGAATGTTTTTGGTCACATTGCAGATAGCTGATATTGCGTTTGAATTTGTTGTTAAATGACATTGATAACATTTGACAGCAAGTCACCTGACCTGATGTTTTTTTACTTTTTTTTATAACCTTTTACCGACCATGGCTTCTTCAACCTTCAGCCGATATTTTTTATGTTAAATGTTGCCCAAGGCAAATTTCTAATTTCTACCATGGCTTTTTATTTCATTATTTTTTTATTTAATTTTTTCATCTTATTGACTGTATTAAGTTACGAGGGATATCAATTACGATATATAATATATAATTAAATTTAATTTTAACTCCTATTTTATTTCAATATAAGTACTAAAGAAACATCCAATGGAACGCAAAAATCAATATTGTAGGTACATGAGAGAGCTACAGAAATCGATACTGGTAAAAATAAACAACCGACCATTTTACAGCGCAGAACCATGATGTTTGATAAAAATGAAATAAATTGTCCTTAATTAACATTCTTAATGATTTTAAAGTGAGAAAATTCACAGTGAATCTTTATTATGTCGTTCTATGTATTCAAATTCTCTTTAATATTCCTTTTCTTAGCGCAGTGTTACAGTGAGGCGAATGGTAAGAAAATTAATAATTTCTTATTCATTAAAACTCCTATTTTTATAATTAAACAAATGTAGATTTAAAATACATGCAATAATTGTTTTAGCTTCTCAGCAAAATAAAACGTCTCATCATGTTCGGAAAACGAGCACAGATGGCTATAAAATGCAGAAAGTACCGACATATCGGTCCTATCAGCCCGTTTCCATAAAATATGGCAATGCGATATATGTTCGACCGGACGAACGCCCTGATTACGATATAACTTCTTACGATGCAGAATACGGTGGTGTAGTATCTAATTTCACATCATCGGTCTACGATGACAATCCACCACTTTATCCTAACCCTGAGGCATTAGCAAACACTAACCAAGGTATTCTCATAAATGCCATATATTCAACAAACTTCGTATTTTTAAATATTTGGACCAATAAATTGATACTTTTATTTGTAGTTGTAGGTAAATTTATGGAAAATAAACTATCGGAGTCGGATATTGATTTGCCTGATGATTCTTTAGCGGACGCTGATCTTACCGAACACAACGTTATGGATAGTGTTACCTATCTTTACGGATACACAAATTGCCAAGACGACAGGAAACAATATGTTTTACTGGTAAATTTAGGATACATTTTATGCTAATAGTATATATAGTGCTATAGATCAAGTGAAGTAACATGTTGATAAGATTAACACATACTATATTTCAAGGAAAGTAACATGTGACTAAAAAAGTAATAAAACTATGCTACAATAATATTTACAAAAAATCTTTATTATTTTATTTGTAAAATTACACAAAAGTAATAAACACAATTTTATGATTTGTCTGATAATATTTTTTAAAATAATAAAGAGAACATGAATTTATTAAAATCTTGTAAATGTCTTTACGATAATGTTAAACGAAATTATGGTGAAATAATAAACAATATGTACATTTATATTCACAGATATTTATCGCAAGTGCAATTGCAGTGTTTCTGCTTGTTGGGACGTTGATGTATTTGATGGGAAGTCGGAATACGGTAGAGTTTAGACGCAAAAGTAAACTTTATCCAATCGTCGGCAACTTGTGTTTGTGTCTAACTTTCTGCACCATCATGTTTATACAAGCAGTCGTGGTAAAAATTTTGATTATTTAAAAATGGCTTTATTTTTTTGTTCATTTTGAAAAGTGTTATCTTAACTAGAAAGGTATCATCGCCGTTCTCATAATCTGCTCTAACGTTATTGTTATGTTATGATTTGTGAGGTGTGGCGTTCGAGCGAAGCAAGTCTTAATCCTTAGGAATAACAATGCATCTGTATATGACTTGAAATAGGACTTTCACTTTGTATGTGAACATGCATAGGCTGCAGTGTTGACTTAACATCAGGTGACCTGCATGCTCGTTTGCTATCCCTCCAATATTCACAAACATTTATAAAATATTCTTTTACAATTTTCCAAACGAGTGAAGGACAACTTACAATGATCATTCATTGTAAGTTGTCCTTTACTCGTTTTACAATTATCTTTCAAGCGATACATTTATGGTTTATTTAAGAACAATATTCAACAATAGCCTTCTCAGTTTTAAAATTGACTAACTACATTTTTTATATGAGAATTACAGCAAACGAGCACACAAACCACCTGACGCTAAGTAGTCGCAGCCCATAGACATCCACGTACAACCACATACACGTCTAAAATCCTATCTGAGCTCGAACGTAGATACATTACTACTCCTGAGGGCTAAGATGGTCGCATCGCTTCAAAGTGTTGCCGGCAACCACACCTCTCCAAATGAAATACAAGTAATGCTTTACGGCGTATTATGAGGGGGGCGGTAGTACCTTCCCCGTCGAACTATAGTTCTTTCAGCTTGAATCTCCTTATATCACCCATTAATATCATTAACAGTTTGATAGTTAACATACTAACAATTATTACTTTTAGGGCGTTTCATCTCAAGTGAAATGTGAACAGATAGCTCTGTTTTTGCACTACTCACATATTACATGTGCCATGTGGATCTTGGTCCTTGCGGCCGCAGTAACAGAATATTGTGTCTTAGATACGATATCGCCTCTTAAGTATTTCTACCTGTTTGGCTACGGGGTACCCGCGGTTTTAGTCATGGTAAGTAAATATGTAAGTTTATAATTGTATGTGGTGACTTTCCGCTACTTGATAAGAAATGGCGCTATTCTTATCCTGAATTACGCTATCAAAGTTCTCTAAATCTTGCATATATACAAACTCCGAAACGAGACTATCGGAGCACGGCCGCTCCACAGATAACAGAACTCGCCTGGATGGAGATCTCCCTTCGCCAAATTAAGGAAAATTAAAAAAAATGAGCGTATAATATGAACATTGTTGAGAATATGTTTCCTTTGTTTTATTTATCTTATATACAAGGGAGGTTTAGAGCAAACTGAAATGAAAAATATCAAATGGAATCGCTGAAAATTCCGAAAAAAAATCTTAAAACATAATTTACTAATTATAATTATAAGTCAAGTTATTATTTTTTCATGTATACTTTTAATAAAATATTGTCATACTGTGATCGTAAATATAACATGCTTACATGCGTTTTTTTGTAGTTCGATTTTGCGTTGTCAATGGAACAATACGAAACCAAGCATTACTGCTGGATGTCGATTGAAAAAGGCATGGTGATGGGTTTTATGGTACCGGCGATGATACTAATTATTCTCAACACTGCTCTCATCATCATTGGGTTACAAAGCGTGAACAAGAAACAAGCCGAAATGCTTACGGTTAAAATACAAGAATTAGTCGATCATCATATCGCAAACTGGCCTAAGAGTGAATCAGCAGAGATGAATCAGCAGGGAAGTGTTGAAACTCTGGATAATTCGTATTCTGGTGAACATAGCAGGAAGAACACTGACAGCTCTGACTCTTTAGACAAGGATTACGATGATGATGGAAGCTACACTAACGGCAATGGCGATGGTAACCCGGAAGCAGACAATGAAGTTAGTACTAATAATTATTAAAAACATATATTTACATAAGCAATTTCAAATAATGTTAATGCGCTTTATGAATTAATTATTAATATGTTTTTAATTAATTCCCATTTTAGGGTAGTAAAAGATCAATGCAAGATAAAAACCAGCTGAACATGCTTTTTATGGATAATTTGTCGATGAAATGGAGCTGGAATACTGAAGGGAACGAACTAAAGGCCTATTTGAACTTATGCCTAATTTTGGAACCGTTCTTTGCTATTAACTGGGTGATGGGTGTGGTAGCTATTGAAAATGCATCTCATTGGTCAACTCCTGCTATCTACTTGGTCCTTGTTTTAGCTATGGTAAGTAAAAAATGCGTGTTTACTAATGTAAACATCAAAGAAGCTTAAACTATTACGGCGTAGTTAATAAAAATCTTTTTTGCATACAAACAAATTTTATCTGAGAAAACGGTCGATACAGGAAAGTAATGACACCTATATACGATATCTATAAACTGAATAAATAGACAAGGAAAACAAAGCTGTTTTTTCTAAAGATAGATGGCGCTAAATACAATGTTATCGTAATAGATTAAGAGTTACATCGACGGGCACAACTTGGTCTTACGCTGAAAATACTAATAATGAAAGAGTAAAACTTTAATAATACTGTTGTTTTCTTTAGACAAATTTCGGAGTTAAACTTATAACTAATTGATTGTCTAAATGTGTTATAGAATGTCTACCTGATGGCTACAGTATGCACGAATCTTCCAATCGTTCGTGATAAGAATGCTCCTACTGCGCCGCCCTGTGAAGAAGTCGTCGTGGAACCACAGGCTACTGCTGCTACAAGGTATACAGAATATTTGATATACATTTTGCTATAACAATACTACGCAGTGATACATAACTTATGAGGCTGATACTGCTGCAAACTGAAGAGATTTCACGAACACAGCGAAGTTATCAAAATTTCCGAAAATTATTAAAATAGACGTTATATAAAACTTTTTGATGTATAATTTTTTTTTCTCACGTAAATATATTAAAAAACGCTTTGGACGTGGGAAAAGGCTGGATAAAATCTCAATAACATCAATTTTAAAGTAAAACGCGTATATCGATATTGGTTTCGATGCCGACAGGAATTTTTGGACATAAGTTGAAAATAAATAACGTAAGACGTCGGCTTTTGTTTCGCCTGCTTTTTTCTCCCCATCAACGATAGCCAATAAGGCGCAGAAAGCCGACGAACTGATTTTACGTTGTAATAATGACATTTATTAAGTGTATGTAAATATTTTATAATGAAATAATTATATTTCAGGACAACGGATAGTATGCCCCTTCTGGACCCAGCTGTGTCGCAACCCAGCGTTACGCCCGCTCCAGCTGATACAATCAGCACGATAAGTATATAAACTGACGGTTAAAGCGATCTGGCTCCAATTCATTTGTCCAGTTGCTAAGCGACTGAGTTACAGCCACACCTCCGGTTTCGCACTATTTATATGATATATATGTTTCAAATATAAATGTGTTGATGGTGGTTCCATGGCTTGTGTTTGCTGCGACTTCTCATAAGTTGTAAGGTGTGGTGTTAGCTTTGCTATATGGCATTTTGAAATGTGTCGTAAATAAGTAAGCTAAACTTGAGAATTGATTACTATAAGTTTATTAACAACATCTTTTAAAACAATAAGATGGGAGATGAGAAAGACGATGGAGTAGGTACAATTAACTAATATTATATTGAGAATTACTAGTATTTGTTTTAATGGTAAAATTTTAATATATACTTTATAGATACATAATGTTAGACTTTTAAGCGCGTTAAAATATAACTTAGTAGTTATAGATGCCAAAATCGTATGAGACGAGAATCCTAAAAAAATACAAAAAATAACTTTTTGCAATATTGTACTTTTTTGATATTCAATATCAAACTATTAAAAATTGAGATAAAAATATAAAAAAAGGTATCCTTTAAATATTTTACAGTTAAAAGTTGGTGTTACATATCTCTTGATCTAAATTGAATTACTTAATTAAATTATAGTAGTTGCATATTTGAAAATTTTGATGTTCCATTATTCCAATGTGATAAAACTATTAAAATATAAGTAGGTATAGTAATTTAAATAAAACGTTACTTTTAATAATTGTAATATTTTAAACGGTATTCTTCACAATAAATTATTTAACTTCTCGATTTTATAAAAATATCTGTGTACAAGAATTGAATTACCTATTATATCAATAACACTAGATTTTCTATCACTTCGTACTAAATCAAA
>DWON01008576.1:0-12034 GCA_018251015.1 Phocides pigmalion okeechobee | reverse complement strand
TAAGCTTGTACACAATCGTATTCACTCAACTCTGTGTATTCGGCGCATCTTCAGTCTAGAGAAATAAAATCCAGTTTACTGACGCCTCCCGCAACGCTGACCCATATATGAGGGCCGCAGTCAAAGTATCAAATAGGTATTTTATTAAGATTTTGTTGTACATTTATATGTTTTATCATGGTTATTAAATGGGATACATTTTTATGGACTCCTATTCGTATTGGCTGTACATCGATTTTGATTTCGTCAACATGGACGTATTCCAGTTCGGCTCGTTGGCTAGGTACAGACCACTTCGTAGATCTATCTCGATCCCATCTAGTATCCCACGGGCATCGTGCGCGGTCTTAGCGCGCCTTGATTCGCGGACCCCAGTTCCCGTAAATGCAACCGTTACGTCACCACCGATAAGGCGCCTGTATTTTCGCTTTACGAATAGTGATGTGTGATATTAGCAAAAATTGTTACGATTTTTTTATGTCAGAAGAGTACCGTACGAGCATGCAAACCATCTGATGGTAAGTAGTCGCAGCCCATAGACATCCACGTACAACAAACACGACTGAAATCCTATTTGAACTCGAACGTAGACGCGTTGCTACACCTGAAGACCAAGATGTCAACCTCGAAGCAAGTCGCCTTGCTTCGAAGTGTAGCCAGCTACCGCACTTCTCCAACCGAAACACAAGTAATGCTTCACGGCGGATTATGAGTCGAACTATAGTTCTCGCACCTTTAAAATGTATTAGACTATTATTCATTTATTTATTCTTTAATTGCACCATACAAAGTGTATAGTAGGGCGTGAGTAAATCATGAAGGCGTTTAGTAAGGTTCCATAACTGATTATAAAGGATATTATTTATCAAGTGAAATAAATACTAATATTAAGATAGCAATACATACATACAAAAATAAATACATACATGCAACACATATACGAAAAAAGTAAAAAATATCCTTAAATTAATCGTTTAGTCGATTATTACATTTTACATATAACACATACATATAATATCATAAAATTGTAACGACTAGTTTTTTTGTAAGAGCTACATGAATAACTTAATTGCGTTTCTCGGTGTAATATGAAGGGCTTGCAAATCAACTTAAGCCGTACGATAAACCCAGACTATCGACATATCAACATCGATACCTCTCAGTCGATTGTCCTGTGACACATCCTTACTAAAAGGCGGCGAACTATGGCGCGATCGGATCAGTTCGTCTCGCGACCTCGCGTAGAGCAGACGTGTATTACGATTATTGCCGGTGTAAAAACATCGTAAACCATGGTGAGTATTTTTAATTTTCAATAAATTTACAGCGAAATATTTGACGAAGGCCTGAGGACTGGTATTTTCGTACAACGTAACAAATTTAAATTTAAATTAGATTAAAATTAACATAATAGTGTAGAAAAATATATGTAGGTTTCGCCTGAAAATGTGTTCATTTTCAATCTAGACATATATAACATATATTTCAATTTGTTTTTATTTATAAAATGTTTATATACAATATTCTTGACCATATATCAATTGTTTATCTAATAAATTCTGTGTAATTTTCGGAACTGGTGCCAAGTTTATATTTGCGATAAAACTTGCTTTTACATAATCTATTTTTTCCGCCACGGCAATACTAGTGTATGCAAAACCATAACAAATTAAGCGGAGGTTGAAGTTAAAAGAATTTTTTAGGAAAATAATTATGACCCTTAGCTGCTACTGAGGTGAATACTAACGTTTCCAATTTAGTTAACATTTTTTATATTTTGCCTGTTGACCAATAACAGACCAACTTCTGCCAAAATACCGTAAAATGTATAGAAATCTATTTCTGCCGTTTAGCAGCATAGTGCTTAGTACTTTTGTTCGTTATGGGATAATGGGACAGATTACTTTTCTCAAGGCCTTGTTTAGTCCGCAGAATTAGCAACGTATTTACCATCAACATTAGGTTTTGGGAATCGGTACACATAACAGAAGATTGCCTACATGTTCGTATGCCACTTCTGTGTATACAATATAAATAAAATTGAAGTGTCTGTTTGTTATATAAAAATATTAGCTTTTTATAAATGAATGAGCGAGTATGTACAAATGACATATATACTAAAAGCACAATCTTTACATTTTTCGTATGTCTATTTGTTCCTGATATAATGACGATTAATTTAAGGCTGGATCATTTTTGACGTGACTTTCATGCTAATGTTATGAGGATATATTTATACTTTAGAAAAACTTTGAGGATTTTATACAAAAGAATAAAAGAAATAAAATTGATGTTTTAATGTTACTATGAACCGTTAACTATGATTTAATAGATTTTAACAAAAAACAATTTCCAATGAACTCACATGTCCTCATTATTTTCCTTAATAAACACCAATTATTTCCTATCCTCTTATTATCTTCAATTTTCAATAGTTGAATTTCCTCACAAATCCTTATGTCATTACCACACTATTTGGTCTTAAGACTTGTGAACTTTTTAGTTTTAACTAATTAAGTCGCCAAACACGCACTGCGGTCTGAAAGCGACAACAGATTTTTGTAATTTAAATTCAACTCTCCTTGTGTATAACTAGCGGATGTTTTGGGTTTCGACAACCTTATACCGATGAAAATGTTTTATTATTTCTTATTTTTATATTTTTATATCACTTATTATAATTGTACTTAAAATATTACATCATATTTTAAGAAACTAATTTCAAATTCAAACATCGAATTCAAATACAAACAAACCAGTTGCATGGCCCGTTTCGCCGTGACCACGAGCCATGCAACTGGTTCGAAATATCGGCAATTAAATATCAAAAACCGTTAATCGTGAGTACCCGTTATATTACATAATGGACTCCGCGATAATATTAGTTTAGAATTTTATTATATTTCCAGTTAATGAATGTCAAGTATATACAAATGTAATAATAATAATAATGTAAAATTAGTACATGCTTTCAGCACTCTCTTGGCTACGGTTGATCGGAAGAAAAAAGCAGACGGAAATCTCTCGGCACTCTTTTAAAAAACTTATTAATTAATAAAAAAATAAGAGTATAACTTTAAAAAGATGGTGAGCACACGAGTAAGAATATTACTTGATTGTGCAGTTAATTAAAATTGGAAACTAAATTTTGTAATCTGAGCTTTTTCCCGCGGCTCTAGCACCCTATCTATGTGTACATATTAAGCAAATGTATACAATGAATCAATAATCATACAAATTTACATATTTTATAATACCTTCTTCGAGTGAAATTTCCAAAATAACTATATTAGCGTTCACTTATGTAAAATACTGTAAACTCTTATCACGAACCTATTTGCAAAATTTCAGGATTTTATCAGCAGCAGTTTCGACTATGCATTGACCTCTATTTCTATTAGTCACGTTCCACTTTAATTATATTAATAGATTTAAGAATAATTATATATCCCCAAAACGCAATCATAAAATGGCGGCTGTCCTATAAACATAAACAATAAAAACAACAATTACTTTTACGTGTAATAAAATGTCAGACCGCCACCACAAACTAAAATATTAAAAAGTTGCGTTGCTACATAGTCGCTAACAAAGAATTAATTAAGCTGAGTTAATGACACAGAGTTAAGAAAACCGAGTTAACGAAACTGAATTAATGGAACTGAGTTAACGACAGTGTATTAATGGAACTGAGTTAAGAAACTGAGTAAATAAAAGTTAATTAATGGAACTGAGTTAACGAAAGTGAATTAATGAAACAGTATTTTTTTTTCCAAAAAAAAGGCAACTGTGTTAAAATGAACACGATATAGTAAAAGAAAATTGGTAACCGCATCATTAATAGCAATAAAACATAATAATAGCTTTGTATGAAAATAAAACATAGACTGGTTTTATAAATATAATAAAAATACTGTCAAATATACTAATAGTAATAAATAAACGATTTTAAACTAATATAATCGCGGAATTTATATCTCCATTATGTCATATAACGAATACTCACGATTAATCCTTTTTAATTGCCGATATTTCGAACCAGATGCATGGATCGTGGTTACGGCTAAACTTGGCCGTGAATGTGTCAACTTGTAAGTTAAAGGTATAAGACGCGTGGACCACTCTTTCAAATTCACTCTTAAGAAACAACATAAAGCATCAATTTCAATGCCATGCTGTGAGTTGAGTTAGCGTTAAGCCGGTGTAATGTGCGAAGACCTTTACTCTTATATACATATGTATAGCATATTATACATAGATTTATTTGGTTAGTGGTCTGATAAAAAATATCGCCAATCAGATTGCAAGTTGAACACGAAACCAGTAGTGCATTTAGTGGCCCGAGGATTCTCCGCATTCGGCATGACTCCAACCGCAAAAACAAGTCAAACACGAATTGAATTTGAACGTTCACCTTTTATATGGCTGAGGTAAAAAATCCTACAACACAAGTACATACCGGGCCTATGTTGTACCAAGAAATTTGAGGTCCTTTTTTATGTGTGAAGGTGGGGTTGACGGTCAATTACCTATGGATCCTATTTTCAAACATAAATTGAATACTAAATTCGACAACGATATACATATATATATATATATATATAAAATACAACCATACAAATATGATACATATTATAAAATATATCCATTAGATGATATTATCGAAATATTCCTTGTGCACAATTTTGTTGAAATTCATAGTCTCTGAATATGTCAACAAGGAAGGACAGAGCATTAATAATTTACAAAATGGGAGTACTTAAAATACAAATAATTTATTGAAGTCATATTGTGCTCATAGTGTATATAAGTAGGTACGAAGTATAGCAAACGAGTGCAGTACACCCCTTGTATTGTACACCCCTGTGTTGTACGCACAAATTTGTATGGATGTCGAGCGAACACAAGTGCTATATTTAGGTTGCCGCTACAAGACTGCGGGCGGAAACAATATCTGTGTATTCGTAGATGCTACACGGATGGTAAAATATACAATAATTCACCGATTTTTCGGCGCATCTCCAGTCTAGAGAATGCAACCTCAGTTTTGTGCCACCTTTCGCAACACTGACTCGATGTAATATACGAGTCAAAGTGTAAGGTAATCGCTGAAGCTCATTGGCATCTACATACAACCCCAAAGTCTGAAGTCTTAGCTTTGGTGCCATGAAGAAGCATACTCACTATACTAGAAAATAATATAAATAGAATAGAAACGTATGTTCTTTCCATACTCTAGTACTCGTGAAGATTGGAGACAGTCCCTCGTTTGCATGTGTAGCCGGCAAGCATACCTTTCCAACCGAAACAGAAGAAATGCTTTAAGGCAGATAATAGAGAGGCGACACTACCTGACCGTTTGAACTATAGTTGTAGCACTTTCAAAATATAGACACAGCTTGAGGCAATATAGAATCAACGGCATAACATTTTCAATGTGAAGCAAAATCAGGAAACATTCAGAAATAGGCACAAACACAAAACAATGGATATTTCTGAGAGAGCAATCACGAATCACGAATTCTAGAAATAGCGCTGTCACTTCGCAGCTACAACAATAAATGTGCAGAGTAACGTGATTGTGGATACGTATAAATAGAGACGTGTTTACGCGCGAGTGAAGCGATTACATGATATTGGACGGAGTGCGGGACAAGTGTTTGTGATTTTGTATTGTTTGTGTTACACATGTTTCTCATGTGCTTGATAATTCCTCTCTATGAAGTGCTTCATGTTAAGGGTCCCTGCTGAAAAGATGTTGATAGAGTTCGAAAAATCTTCTGTCTCTTTGTAAACATTCTTCTAATCAAACATAAGAGTGAAGTGATTGACAGATGTAAATATCAACAGGCAGCCGAAACCTAAGAATTCTAAACTTTTGCATAAAGATTGTATACCGTCAATGAAGAATTTTCACAATTCTGCCCCTAAGGGGGTAGAACAGGGGAAAATTATATGAAAAATTATATGAAATTTTGGTAATATTGACTTCGACGCGAGAAAACCTGCAGGCACGAGCTAGTAATTTACTAAAGCAATTTTAAAATTGATACGATCATGATATGTTAGTATGATTTCGAATGTAATGGGACCTAATGCGGTTAGAATTGAAATCCTTATTTTCGGATATTCATAAATATATTTTGTCATATTTATATTTATGAACAAAAGGAAAACTGTAGCTAAGTAAATTGAAGCGAATGCTAGTGCAAATGATTCAGTCGTTATTTTAGTCTCTAGTGTTAGAATGCCGCGGTGCCGTGTCCAGAGCGCAGCTCAAATTCATTCGTAAAATATTTTGTCTATACCCCCACTTCTATCTTTAACTTTTATTAGCTGTTCTAGTGCTGTTTCTCGCTTGTACGCCGAAAATAACGTTGCAATCGTAATTCCTACAACAATCTTGCACTTGATTTTGAAAATATCTATCTTATGTTAAAACAAAAACATCAACACAACATAATATAAAAATCTCACCTCACGATTACGTGCTAAAAATATAAATTCTATAGAATTGGCATCACACTAACTGTCGCCTGACATAAACATTTAAAATAGTGACACAAATATTATAAGTAATCGAAAGAACTAGAGCATGGCACGAAAACATTGGATAAACAAAACATTTTATATGATCGTGACGGCGCAATTCCTGAAACTGAATGATAATAAAATGTTAAGAAATGTGACCATAAAAATAATCAAATAATAGATATTAAACATACTATTATCGCAGTATAAAGAATATTCTGTTCTATTAACCAGAATAAATACAAATTCTAAAACTTTAGTTCCCAAAATCCCAACGGAAGAGAAAAATAACAAGTCCCATTTTTTTTAAACAACGTTTTATTAAGAAGAATGAACACGCTAAGAGATAAGTACTACTATAATTTCGAATGATTAGCCAAGTACACAAAAGGTAAAATAACCATAAACCTATTCCAATGCTTTTAATTAGACAAATACTTGTAATAAGTCTTGGAAGATTTTAGACTACTATCTCCAATTACCAGTGGCGCTGCTTATATCATGGCCAAGAACTAGATCAGACGCAAAGATCAAAAGGTCTAATGTTCCTCCAGAATAAGTAGCACTAACAACCTTTGAATTCGCAATGGAATGCTTAATTTCGGGTTTATTTACATAACAAAAACAACATTCCTAATTAACAGAAACCACGTATAGCACATTATAAAGATCGTCCCGCTGTAGACTACGAAAACTGGCCAGAAGCCAACCTTACCTGCGTGAACCCAATTTCGATGTTTAATGAAAGATGATGAATTGCCTTCTCGGACTTAACGTTTGGGTATTTGTAAAATAAATGTTAGTATTCCTAATGCTAAGGTTTTACGCAATAATCTATTTCTGAAACTTAAAATTTGAATTATTGTATACCAGGACTGGGTACGAGCGATGACATTGGAAAGGTTAACTCTGATTATAGACTGATGTCATTGTATGGCAAAAACTCTGTCCTTTCAGTTGGCTCAGCATCGCAAAAAGAATGTGGAATAAATAGAAGTATTGAATCCGATTTAATATATATTCCACAAGATTTCCTACATAACTTACGTAATATAATAACTGTACTTTACATTCGAATCTCAACGACAAGTATTTATAACGAAAACGCAACAGCAGAATACAGGCGTAAAATGTTATGTGTATAACAAACTGTCTAAAAATAAATTCTGTTGCAAGTGTAGCAGAGTCGCAAATTCTTTGTCATACATATAAACTCATTTGATCCTACTTCAAAGACTAAAGTAACCCCATAAAACACATTATCAAATAGTGCCTATTGCGATAATAAACAGGCGTTTAACGGCTTCTGTGCAGATATTAAATAAGACCTCAACAGCAGATGACACATAGTAAATTGATTATGAAACAGATTCAGACACTCTACCATATCAATAAAAAAGGCATGTAAAACATGAAGAAAGAATACTATAACTTCAACGTTTACAACATTTCAAACAATTAATGACTAGAAAAAATGATTTAGTCCAAACTAATAATTCATAACTCAAATTTAATAAAAGGAAGAATCATATATTGCGGTCTAAATAAAGTCAACTGTGGCTGTAAAAGTGTAAAGAAGTGTAGTGAAGTGAAACTTTATATTTCACATGTACCACCCACAGGAGTGGACGATAAATCTACTATATGTAGGCGCATAAAAAATCTATTTCCACGCGACGTTCGGACATTGGCTGGATTACAATTATAAATACAGAAACACCTCACACACAAATTCACACGGTTCGTAGGAAAACTTATTGTTAGTCATACTCATGTAGTTTTAGGACAGGTGTCGGACGAAATTAACGCTGATAATACAACTGGAGTGTCGGTGGATAATCGGTATGGAGGAGCTAAAAATATTACACAGAATTCTGTCTAAAAATGTTAAAGAGCACACCCGCCCCCGCCGTTCCGTTTAATGATTGCAATGTACTCTGGCACGTGAATCCATTGTTATTTTTAATGACGTAAGCATTTATAAACATTTGTTTGGTAAATTACGATAGTTGGTAGGTAGCTTGATTAATAGAACTGATTAATAAAACATCCAGAGCCGAGCAAATTTTGTGTACGTTATACTTGGATTTTTTAATGTTTTTAAATTACTTATATATTACACTATGTGTTGTATTTCTACCGATAAATAAATATGACATTGATAAAAAGATACTACGGATATGCATTATGATGTAAATCAAGTAATAATACAATTTTTTTATTTTGTTTTTAATATATCTCGAAGATATATTAAAAACAAAATTATAAAGTGGGACAGAAAATGTATTGGGGATAAATGATAGGTTAAAAAGCTAAAATAAGAGTAACCAGCTCGCTTATTCTATCACAAGAAGAAATTATGAGCAAGTGTCCTAAATGTCAAGAAGAATACATTGAAGGCGGGTAATTTTGAAGATAAGTGCAATGAATTATTGTATAGTAATGAGCTTTTATCGCAATCATTAATTCGGCGGGGACGGGACGGAAGACGAGCACAATGGCGCCCACGCGCGGACTATTTCAGTTTTTAAGCCAGCGCTGGGCTTGAACTGGAAGGTCAAAGTTTGAATACAATCCGCCTAATGGTTTGTATAATGCATTCGTGACTTTTCTCTTTGTAGTAAACATGCAGGCAGACCACCTGATGCTAAGTATCCAACAGTAACTGTTGGATATTATGATGTTGTTGGATATTATATAGAGTCCTATTTGGTTTCCTGACTTTCAATTTGTAATTAACACTCTTCCTGCGGCGTACAACAGTGCTGTGTAACGTGCGGCGCAACGCGTTTACGGTTGTATGTACAGATCTGTATGGATTACGGGCAAACAAAAGTGCTGTGTTTACGTCGGCGTTACAAGACTGGGGGCGTCCGCCCCCTGTCCATTGTCCAATACATCTGTGTATTCGTATATGATACACAGATGCTAAAAAATACATTATTTCAGTAATTTGTCAGCGTATCTTCAGTATAATTAAACAAGCTCCAGTTAAGAGCCGCCTCCCGCTAACAATACAGACCCGATGATATACATATATCCGCGCCACAGTAAAAGTGTTACGTTTACGTCATTACGTCAAGCTAATATCCAATATCACTAACTGGACTGAAGTACTATCAGATGTCGTATGCCGACCGCATTGAGAACCGAGATGGTTGACTCCAACCGAAACACAAATAAAATTTCAATGTGGATCGTGAGGGTGGCTTAATAGCTTTTCAGGCGAATAAATAGTCCTATATTTTAGGCTTCCTCAAGTCACAGGACGATTATCGCCAGAAGTTATAAATGTAAACGTAAGGTCACGTTCATCATCGATGATGATGTCACGTATAAAGCACTTTGATATATAAAATACAGATCATTGGAACAGACAGCCTAATATTGTAAACTGATTAACATAATGTAGTTATGGTAAAGGGAGTAGGTTAACGATGATTTCATATGCACGTGAAGTTAGAGGTCAATTTTAATGAGCTGAGCACTAGGGTCTAGTTCCGTTTCCAAAGCATGCAGCGGCTTAACTGCAATCTGGAATAATCGTATCGCTTAAAATAGGATTGAGTTGACTAAACTTAATATTGATATACTTAACATTTTCACTGAGGAACTCATATAATTTGATCGGGTCAGTGATGCGAGAGGCGGTACGAAGCTGGAGTTTATTTGTCTAGACTGGAGATGCGCAGACAATTCACTTTATTAGACAAACGGTGTAGGTTCCTTTTAAAATGTTTATCAATAAATTCGTTTAAAATACTTTGTTATGCATTCGATTGAGCCATTTAGTGTCTCCTTATCATAAAATTTGTCGGTCGATTGTATTGATAATAGTTCATATCTTAAAATCCTATTGTCACCTCATTTCGTTGCGTTATATCATATCAGCGTTCCGTATTTTACATATCATTCGGTAAAGTCCAAGGATTCTTTTAAATTGATTAGTAATATTATATTTAAAAAAAACAATTAGTCCTACCTTTGATAGATCCTGCTGGTGACAATTGTGGTTCATATCTCGCACAGAGAATTGCGATCGCTATTAAGCGTGGAAATGCGTTCAACTTTCTTTACATCAAGCCGCATGAGCACCGATTATTTTTAGATAGTTTGAACGAAATCGATAGTTTAGGCTAGGCGTTAACTATAATTAGTTTTATGCATGGCTTTTTTGTCACTTCTGTTTTGGGGGCACACTAATTCTCGAAAGTTGTAAGTGCATATTTTTTTGAATTTGTATAATTTTGACCCATCCAAAAAAACATCCAAAAATTATTATCAAAATTGATGTCTTTTTTATTTTTTTTTTATTCTTAAATTTTGTTTTTGTTTTTATGGCAAATTTTCGATATTTTCGCAATTTCTTTTGGGAGCACTGAGTGCCCTCTCGTGCCCTTGAGAAAAGCCCTGGTTTTAGGTATTCCATATTACTCTTTAGTGATAATTATAGTAGATTCGATTAATCAGTCCATCCATTCCTCGAATACTGACCGTCAGAGGAATGTGTCAAACGGTAATTTCGTTGACATTGAAAATGTAAACAAATGTCGAACAAGTAATTAGTCCACAAACTTGCTTACAACAAATGCTTTGTCATTTGAACAGATGCTATGAGGTAATTGCTTTAAATACGGATTATCTCATTACCAAACGTACTATTAATGACATCGAATGTAATAATAAAACTCGTTTTGTTTTTCCATATATTTTCATCCTACTCCAGAAATGTTCCGGTAGCAAGTACTTGTACATAGTAATATGTAAAATTTCGTGATGATATTAGTTTAAAGATATTCTTTTTAAAACACCGTTACAAAGAACAAATTCAATGTGTAATATAAAAAATGTAAAAGTATAACTAAGAAATTTATAAGATACGTGGGACCCACCTACGCCTTCATAATCCATTGTAAAGAAGAATTATATTTCACATTAACGTTGCGATTCGGTTGAAAGTACGGTTGTCGTACACTTACAAGCGAGATGACCATCTCAGTCCTCGGGAGTAGCAACGCGTCTTTACCCGACGCTAGGTCGAACTTTAGTCCTGTTTGCTGTTGGATATATGTAGATGTCCATGACCTGTAGAGTCCAGTAAACATCTGACACAGGCGTACACACTCGTTTGCTACTTTTTAACATAAATTACCGCAATTGGTCAGCGTGGTGGACTATGACATTTTTTTATGTGCAGTAGTAAACGTGCATGCGAACAACCTGATGTTAAGTAGTCGCAGCCCATAGACATCCACGTACAACCACAAATACGACCGAAATCCTACCTGAGCTCGAACGTAGATATGACTCCTGAGGACTAAGATGGTCACCTTGCTTCAAAGTGTAGCCGGCAACCGCACCTCTCCAACCGAAACGCAAGTAATGCTTTACGGCGGATTATGAGGGCGGCGGTGTTACCTCCCCGGTCGAACTGTAGTTCTCCCATCTTTAAATTTAAATAAGTTAATTTTATCTATCAGCAGGCAATATATGGTACATAAAG
>DWON01008575.1:0-12034 GCA_018251015.1 Phocides pigmalion okeechobee | reverse complement strand
AAAACAATATTTTGGGTTCTCTTGCGTGTATAAAGGCTCCCCATTTTGATTTTTTATATATTTGCCATGAACACACAGCGATCAGTTACAGTTTTGTTATATGTATAGATTGGCGACTAAAATAGTTAATTATTGAAAACTTCAACTACTTGCGTAGTACAAAATAATGTAGTACACATAACCTTATAGAATTATCATGAGACAACGTGTACAGCGATTTCATTCTAATAAATTTTGGCACTTCTTATAAAAGTTACCCTGATGATTATGCGGCGCCACCCTAATTTAATGCATTTTGACGGACACTTTTCATATACATAAATGATCCTCCTTAACTCTTGAAATTATATAAAACTTACAATATCTTTATTATTGCAATATTAGTTAACCTATAACATTATCTATCAGTGTTCCATGCTATATTTTAAAAATTGATTAGATGAAAAGGTTAAAAAATGGTCTCCTGTAAAATCTAGGTTTTTAAGATATCACACTATTGTCGCAAATGTCAGTGATATTATAAATGGTGGTCGATGTCTTGATGTTTTTGTTTGGCTTACGTTCCACTGTTTTACATGAAACTTATGTTATATACGGTTGTCGACGGTTTCTAAAGTTTACTTTTGACTTACATACCATTGTTTTACATGGAGCTTATATTATACACGGTTGTCGACGGGCCCTGATTTTTTTCTTTGACTTACATTTTACTGTTTTAAATGGAACTTATATGCACGGTTCTCGACGGTGTCTGAAAATTTTGTTCGACTTACATTCCACTGTTCTACATGGAACTGGAAAAATAATGATCGACTCTTCTCTGAAACATTTGTTAATATTTTACATTTTACTGTTTTATATGGAATTTACATAATATACAATGATAGAAGTTCTCAGTCTTTATATATTCCACTATTTTACGTGAAACTTATATACGATAGTCAACGATTTCTGTTTTTTAAGCTTTACAGTCCACTGTTTTACAGGACATTTAAGTATTTAAATTTTTATTTCATTTTAACATTTATATTTATTGCATGTAAATTATGTATTTTGTTGTTTTGAACGATTTATTTAGTATGTTAGTTAATTTTCTCCTACTTGGAGTATAAACAGGTTGCTGCAAAAATCAACTTACCGCTTCGCTTACGTATCAGGAGAACATTTAAATACGCAGACATAGCAACACTGTAATCAATTTCAACTTCTTTTCAATATAAAATTACGTGTTTTTTACTCTTGGCTTTGAAATATTTGGTACATGGGATCCGATTGGGATTGAGACACAATTTAGAGTTAAATTAATAAAAATGCGAATAGCCGGTAATGAAATGTATCACTATAAATTACAGCAATAGTGTATCACCAACGATTATTATTAATTACATGATAATTGGTCATTGCCATCCATTGACACCTGATTGAAACAAGCAAGCAAACTCGTTACAAATTAAAAGTTTGTAAAATGAAATGATACTTAGAAGCAGGACGTCGGTGAAACTCGCGGTGAGAGGCGCGCGTGCATCGTCACTCGTAAGCTCGAGCTCAACGGCCACTTGCGCAAATTA
Organism: Phocides pigmalion okeechobee; assembly: GCA_018251015.1. NCBI lineage: Eukaryota > Metazoa > Arthropoda > Insecta > Lepidoptera > Hesperiidae > Phocides > Phocides pigmalion. Next base: position 10,466 of record DWON01008575.1, on the reverse strand, counting down.
CGCATACTTAACTGCGCGTAAACTGGAATGTGTTTTAAAGAAGAATTAAGTACCTTACTGCTACATGATTTTAAACTAACATCATAGCGGAATTTATTCCTCTTTATGCATATAATTCTTTACGTGTGTATGAACTGAACTTGTCCTAAACGATTGGACGGATTTTATTGAAATTCTTAGCGTGTATTCAGGTGAATACGAGAATGCTTTAGATTCTCAATTGGACCGAATAGATGGTGCTAAAATCGGATGTAAAAGTAATATTTCAGGACTTAAATCCAGTACAACCTGGCACTCTTTCTGCAAAAAATGTTTTATGGATTTTTTTCAGAACGGGTCAACATCTACTATGCTTACTAGTTTTACTATATAAAGGTACTCAATAGTAACGATTTTTATTTGCCGACAGCTGATTTGACAACTGCTTAGAAATCTCGACAATTCAAAAACGTTAATCGTGAATACCCATTATATACTAAAATACTTTACTACTGTAAAAAATGTTTTGTAACATATAATATTCAATTTGTATGGTAATGAAATTTCGTGTGTAAAGGATTGTATAAATTATAATATGGCGATGACAGCCTAGTGGTAACATACCTGGTACATCAAATATCCAAGTTACATTTTCGGGTATCCCTTGGTAATGTCAATGTATATGTATATGTGACGATGCATGGTGCAGCGATCACTATATCTTGTCGCCTAGCTAAGGGTTCACGATCTTCAACCAAGCAGGATTCTATACAATAAATTTAAATTTCTGTTCAAGGTAGGGGTGTTTGTATACGCGTCTTTGTATGAGTACATGAGACTCATGGTATAGAAAGTATTGCTGCGGAGCTACGAGTGTAGAAAGCATCATAATTGCCGGTAAGCTTTCTCATTACCATTTCTGATTAATAATAAATATATAAAAGTAGCATCCATGGCATCTGCTTTACAGATAATTGTGCGGGAGTATGAGTGCACAAAGCGTTATAATTATCGTTGAGCATTCTCATTACCATTTTTGATTAGTTGAAAATATATAAAAGTAGCGTCCAGGACATCTGCGATACAAGGAATGGTGCGCATGTATGAGTGTAGAAAGTGTTACATTACCGATTAGCTTTGTCATTACCATTAGTATCTGATTAGTAAGTACCGTTCATAGTATTAGCTATATAAGAAATAGTGCGAGGCTATGAGAGTGGAAAGCATACCGATTAACGGTAATTCTCATTACCATTTAATAAAAAATATTTATAATAAAAATAAGGGCAAAAAAAAATACTTATACATAGAAGAGCAGTATGGTGATCGGTGCAGTTCGTGGAACACGGCGCCCGCGCATATTTACCCGCAACCTTAAGCGCAGCTGACGTCTGCGTAAATTACGCATACTCGACTTCGCGTAAACTGGAAGCGATACAAAGAATAATTAAATATTTTACTAGAGGTAAAAGACTTAATAACATTTCTATATTGAAGTAACATCATCGTAGCATTAAACATGTTCAAGATATCATATGTTTTATTCTCTAGGTATTCAGCTAAGAATCTAATCTTGTACTCGAGAGGACCGTATACCAATTTTTAGAAGTGACATGCGTATTAAAAGTTATCATTGCTTGCTTTAACGGTGAATAAAAAAATGTTGAGCAAACCAATATATAGGCAAATTGTACAACAAATTATCATTTGTGAACTATGACCTAAGTTTTCTCATTGTAAAAGTTGGTGTGTGCCAGCAGCCCAGCTGTGGGATAACAATAGATTAACAATGAAAGTGCAAAAACACACATAACTGTAAGATTATTTAAGGACATAAGAAATACTTATAGGCATACGAAGAAGTCGGAGCAAGATGGAGCTCGCGGTAAGGCCAGGCAATGCTGATCATACATCACGCATAGCACTGGCAATGTACACCGCACGTGCATTGTAGTCAGCTGATGCCACAAGCATAGTTACACACAGCTAAGCATACGTTGCTCAATTGTGCGGGATAAGCTGGAACGTGATACGCAGAACAATTAAATATATTGACATCCCTATATATGTATATTATTTAATAAAATATGATAATATAGACCGCCAGGAGGATACATTATTAAATAAAAGATGATAATGTGATTTTTACGATGTACCGGATACACAAGATTATCGATTTTTGATTTCGGATTGCTGATTTTTCAAACCAGTTGCATCATTCTTTACTGTGTAGTCCACGATGACGAGTTAACTAATGTAGCGTCGATCTATGACTATTATTAGGGAAAGCAAACCTTGAAAACATACTTAACTTTTTACTATATAACGGGTACTCACGACCGCTTTTTAATTAAAAAGCGTTAATCGCGAGTACAAATTCCGCGATGATATTTGTTGAAAATCATATATAATTAACTTTGTAAGCGTGGAGAGTGAGAATAGACAGCAGCTGTCACCCTCACAGCAGTACAACAGCAACTGACCACGCGACCGGTTCTCGTGGGCGTATGACCACCTGAAATGCGAAATGGCATCTCTAAATATTATAAAACAAGGTATCCCCGTCGCGTCTGTCTGTCTGTTCATGATAAACTCAAAAATTGCTCCACAGATTTTCTTACAGTTTTCAACAAAAGGTAAAGTGATTCCTGAGGAAAGATTTGGTGGATGGTAAGTTAAGTTTTTTTGTAAACTCTGTAATATATAAATATTGTCTTAATTTTATAGTATATATTCAAATTAAAAAATTTCAAACATTTAGTCCCGCATTTGATCTATTTACCTTGGCTTTGTAAGCGTGGAGAGTGAAAATAGACATCAGCTGTCACCACGTCATGCACAAAACAGCAACTGACCACGCAACCGGTGCTCGTAGGCATGTAACCTGGAATACGTTTTGGCATAGCATATACATATTGTAAGTATTCAAATTCGAAAAATTCTAGCAATTAGTCCCATGATTGATCTACTTACCATTGTAGGCGTAGAGAGTGAGAATAAATAACGCCTGTCACCCGCATAGCAGTACAACAGCAACTGACCACACGGCCAGTGCTCGTGGGCGTATGATCACCTGGAATGCATTTTGGCCTAGCATATAAATATTGTATCTATTCAAATTATTTTTTCAAACCATTGGTACCGCGTTTGATCTACTTAACTTTGTAAGCATGGAGAGTGAGAAAAGACCTCAGCTGTCACCACGTCACGCACAAAACAGCAGCTGACCATGCGACCGTGCAGACCATGCGATGCGTGGATGTATAACCACCTGGAATGCGATTTGGCATAGCATATTAATATTGTATCTTTTAAAATTCTAATGTTTCAAACAATTAGACCCGCCTTCGACGAGCCTATGTCTACGTCGCCGGTGACAAGTGAGCTGGTTCATATCTCGAGCCATGAATTGCGATTGCTAATTAACGCAGGATGACTCTGTTAAAGGACATAAAGATAATGTAATAGTTAGTACATCTATTATGTGTAGGCGAGGTGAGAGACCTATATAGCTTGACCTTGAAGGTACCACAGCCACCTATTATTGACATCTTACAATTCATATTAACAATATATGTGTGTTTCGTTGAAAATATGTGGTTGTTGGCTGCCTTACACTGTAGATGACTATTTCAGTCGTGAAAACTAGCGGTTTTGACGTATTTATGATGTCGTCAGGTGGCTTTTCAATTCTGTATTGGGTTGGCTATCCCCTGGGCAGCAATGACCACTTACTATCATGCTCGTTTGCAACTTCAACCGCACGTGTGGTGTGTCACCACTGCCACCCTCATAAGATGTCTTGCAACCATTTTCATTTAGATAGCGAGGTGCGGTTGCCGCGTACACTTAAAATCAAAACAGTCATTTTCGTTTTCAGAAGTATGAAGCATCTATATAAAACCTTACTTGAAACTTCAGTCTTGTTTCAGCTTGAATGTACATAGATGTCTATCGGCAGCAGCGACTATTTATCGTTAGATGGCTCGCCTGTTTGCTATTTATCTCAAATAAAATCTGAATATCTCAAAATATCACAGATAATTTTAAGTGTTTGTAAGTAATACTTAAAAAAATACTTATATGTGCATCGGATGTTGTACTGTCGTCGCCGCGCGTGTACTCAAGGACAGCTTATACAAGGTGCGTGTAACTGACAATAGTTGACCACAGCTAGACGGGGGCTGGGATGAAGTGATGACACCTGGAATAACAGTCACAAGAAGGGGATTTAACATTTTCCCTGCAGCTTGCACACTTATCTACACACCTGTGTTGCACGTACAAATCTGTATGAATTACGTGCAAGCAAAAGTCCTGTGCTTTCGTCCGCGCTACAAGACTGGGGAGGAACATTTTGTCTGTGTATTCGTAGATGATACACAGATGAGCCGCGTAACTGAGTTGGCTGTAACGATCATCACCCGATATAAACAATACAGAAAGTGTAGTCACTTATGATTCATATTATACGATTATCACTAAATAACTGTAGACCACGTTCCTGAATTGAATGGACCATTGATCATCTAAAATAAAAGACTCAGAAAGTAGTAACTTAACAAACGATAAATCTTTGTATTCGTTTCAAAAAGTAGCATTTACTTGTGGCTTGATCTACGATTTTTTTATTTGAATAATATTGCTTAATAAGATGTGTATCTGGCTATTATTGGTTACAGCTCAGTTACAAGACAATATGAAGTAATTATACGTAGCATATAACGAGATCAAAAATACAGGCGCGCTGTGTACAAAATCTGAGATCCAGTAAAGTAGTTTAAGCGTGAAACAAAACAGAAATGACTAAATAAACGAACAACGCTTAAATTTGATGTACTTGAATGGTTAGCGAGAGACATTTTGTTCAATTAAATCTGTTTACAGATGTATGTGGCCCTGTTTGTTGCGCGTCCCGAGATTTCTTGTTTGGGCGGCTGGAGCTCGCCGCCAGTCACGCCGTTTCCATAGCAACGAGACGGACGCCATGACACCTAAACATTTACATTCGCGGCAAAATACCGGCGCGTATTACGCATCCACTCATTTTAACTCTAATACGATTGTATTTACTGTAAAAACTGTGAAATATAAGACCTTGTAACGCCGCAGTTACCAAACAACAATTTTATTTGAGCTCCAGTTGTTATTTGATGTTTTGTTTGAATGTTTATTTGAAATTGGCACTAAATTTCTTCTCACACATTTACAATACTACTATATTCCGAAGTAAACTTTGAAACGTAAATTTTACTCATTGTCAAGGCGCAACAGGTACGGCAAATAATTCATTCACTCGCAAAGTGACAGTGATTTATTAATTTTGTTGTCCCTTTCTATTGTAACTGGCTTATGGGTCGGACCTCTCGCTTATACGCAACCCCAATTTGTGGAAATATAAGTTAACTGTAGTATTCCGTTCTAGATACAGATGTCAGGCTAGTGCTTCACACTAATAATAATCAATTCATTGCGTGTTTATAGTTATAAATCCTTGTTAAAAATATAAAGAGTAATATATTTATAGTAACGAGATAATTCGTTTTTATAAATCTTAAATATTTTAATAGTCATTTTCATCGTATCGGTATCTTTCAAACGTCATACTTGTGATGTGTATTGTCAATGATTTGATAGGAGTGCCAGAAACATGGCGAATTTGTTTCGCCGCCATTTTTTTTCTGTCATCTTTAGCTAAAGCCAATGAATTGATTATAGATTATAAGATGTTTGATGTTGAAAGTGAATGTAATTAATGTAAATGAGGTTCATGTACATAAAAATTGTTAATTATTATCTTAGCTAAATATAATATGGAATATTTTGAAAGTAATCGTAATTAAATTAGTTATTATTTAAAAATGATTTACCATGTTATGAAGAGTCGATTGATACATTTTAATGTGAGATTAATAAAAAAGTCTTGACTTATAAATTTTGATATGAGATTTTTATATTTTTGACTGGCGAGAAAGTACCACCGTCTTCTTCATAATCCGCCTTGCAGTAACTCATGTCCAGGAGGACATAATTGACACTTGGCGTCGATCTAGTATAGCATGACTCTCATTAGCGAATATAGCAATGCGATTGAAGTATTTATATAAATGTGAAATATATAAATATAAGTGTCACATAGAATATTCTCTAAGACAATAATGTCACGTAGAGCATACGTAGACAAATATCCGTAGACCGTAGATGTTCGTAGACATAATCGTAGACATTCGTAGACGCATTTTTTGTTAGAAGAATGTCATCGTAGGCAAATATTCGTAGACATATACTTAGATATTCAGTGATATGTTGACGCATTTTTTGTTAGAAGAATATCATCGTAGGCAAATATTCATAGACATATGTATACTTAGATTTTTAGTGATCTGTTGATGCATTTCTTGTTAGTTACTTCTTTAAAAAAAAAACAAAAGAAAATATGATCTTCCCGAGGAAAATATATATGACATATGTTGCTTATTTATATATTTTAATATTTTATATTAATTTATACAATCAATTAATCTAAATATATCATGGTAAACTTAAAACGAATTTTAATAACCTTAATCCGAACAATCACAAGAAATACGTGTCCATGAGGCGCGGTGACAAGAATGCTGGTCGCATTCTTGTGCTGTACAGTGATCGCAATTTTTTGCGCAAGATATGAACCGGCCCTCTTTTGACTGAAGGCGGAAACATGCGGCTAATTCATCGTATTTTTGCGTTATCGTATCGACTTGATTGCCATCGATTAAATTTGTTAAAGCCAAACGAACTAATTATGAGCAAAGATGAGCCCATCGTAGTTCAACTTTTTACACTTTACAAAGATGTTTTTTCTAGTTTGTGTAGTATGATGGCAAAACACACTGAAAATTTGATTTTTTCCTCAAGGATAGCCACCACGAATGAGTTTCTACGGGATTAACAGCGCAACTGCAATCGAAATCAGGTCAGATTTCAACCCGGTTGAATGTTACCGTTGGTCGTTCCATGGCATGGAAATGACCACTTGGTCGGTATAAATAGTGGTCTAATTATAAATGACCACTATTCATTTATATGGTAATTTTAAAGTCGTCTATATCGACGACTTCCCAAAAATATTCGTTAGAACACTCTTACTAGATTTTAACACTACCAATTTCTTTCCCCCCTCAGAGCGGGTTAGAGCGTAATTTTGTGTCCCTAATGTGCCTTACTGGCCTTTTATAGTAACTCCATCGTCACTTCGTTACCGTGATTGAGAAAACAGCCGAAAACTGTACAGCTCCATCTACCATCATTTTTATAAACCAACGAGCGACCTAGTTCAACTTCGCTCGGGTAATAGTTTATATTTATTTACATTCATTTTCTCTCATACATGCATCCAGTGATTATCTAGTTACAAAAACTAACAATATTGAATTTAACTATTTAATTTCTCGCCCAATTTACAAAAACCAATTAACATAATATGCACCAAAACCTTCCTCATAAATTTCTCTACCTGTCGTTGAAAACTAATCGAAATTAAGTAATGAAACTTATCGAAATTAATGTAATATATTCAATTTTAAAACCTGAAACGCGAATCTATTTTACACACAATAAAATAACTTGTTTACAAAAAAGTGTTGTAAAATAATACTAAATAAATACTACTTATTAATATCTTCGTATTAACAGTTTCATTTGCTTATGTAAACTTTACCTGTATAGGAAAATAATATGACTATAAAAACACCAAATTTTATAAACATGATCTGAAAAGCGCCACCTATACTTGAACAGCGCCCTCTAACTGCTGTCTGAGAAGCTCTGGACAAAAGCTTCCACAGTCAGCCCACTTGAATATGTAGATTGTATAAAATATATTAGAGTAAATGTATTACAGTAAATTAATAATATTTCTGTTCTTACATATAATTAAGTTACACATACAAAAAAAATTATTCATCGATAAGATTAATGGCTGCATCTGGGCAAGAATCATGGCCAACTGCGGAATTTATGAAACCATAGAGCCTACATTATAGCTTAACTACTGTCATCTGACGAAATCAAGGGAAACTGTTGACGGTTATTTGTTTTAATAACAATTTAGATACAAACATTTAGTTAACTTGAAATTTTAGTTAAACTAAATTTTATAGTATAATTTAAATATTTTACTATATAACTTTTCATTTGTCGATGCTTCGATGCATTTTCGACCAGTTGTACGGCTCGGGTTCACGGCTAAACAGACTTAAAGTTCCTAAAAGATCTAAAGTGACCTAAAATTCCGCGATGATATTAATTTAAATTCGAAAGTCGACACAGTTCAGTATTATTGTTTGTAAAGAGAAGGAAAAATCAACAGAAATTAATAAAATCTGACCTAAGCCTTTTTTTCATAAAATGGAAGTAGCTAAGAAGCAACAGTCCACCTTGGTAAGTAGTTACTACTTCGATGAACATTTATAACCAACTCTTTAGAGTCGTATTTGAAGTCCATCAAATGCGTGTTACTATTTCTGAGAACAAAGGCGGTTGGATAACCACTCTTTATTTTTACATCACTTGAAACGATAATAAACATACTATTGGAGGCGACCATCTTAGTCTTCAAGATTAGGAACGCAGCCGCTGCAGATTGGACGTGGTTGTCCATGGGCTGCCGTGACCAGTTAACATCAGTTGGCCTGCATGCCCGTTTCCTACTCTTCCACAATAAAAAAAAGTTCATCGAGCACGTAGTATAAAGTAGACGAAATACATGCAATCCGGCGAAGGCGGATCGATAGTATTAAAGTTACTATCCTTTGCTTTTGCTTTTTCGTGTCATTGTCCTTAAGAAGTTGGGTCAAGTATATAAATAGTTACATGCCTAAGGTCTAATTGCAGTCACTGAAAGAGACCTCATCTTAACATTCTATGTATGCTAATGACTAACCCCTTTTTTCAAGACGTGACACACATTAAGGAGCTCGAGACGGTATTTAGGAGGAGTTATATTATTATACGCAAGTTTTAGGTTCAGTTAACCTTTGAAGTTAATTTTGACGTAAAGATCGACATGAAAGTATATATTTTTGTAAGATGAAACAACAGTTCGACTGCAGAAGTACTACAGCTACTTACCTGCTATATTTTGAAAGGTGGTAGAGCCGTTAGTGCTCGCCCGGGACGGTACCACCGCCACCCTCATATTCCGCCGTAAAGCAATATGTTCTTCATGTATTGTGTTTCGGTTGGGGAGGTGTGGTTGCTGGATACACATTATTGGACGCGACCATCATAGTTCTCAAGAGTAGGAACGCATCCGCGTCCATCCTTGAATTCTGTTCTATTTGAGATTGGATGTGGTTGTCCATGGGCTGCAGTGACCACTTAACACCAGGTGGCCTGCATGCCCGTTTCTTAATATTTCGCAATAAACAAAATCTACTAGGAACGGAACCACAAGCTTGCATTGCATAAATGCAGACGTCATAAGACAAGCCATTCGTTTATCGGCGTGTCTGTGAAATTTTATAATAAAATTTCTCACTATGTTCAATCCCTGCATTGCAATTTATTGCGCGTACGTGAAATTCAGTGGTCAGTTTATGTAAATAACAAATAATAAAAAGGAGTTAACTTTAACGCAGAGTTCAGTGGCTAATTAAGTAAAAACAAATAGTGCAACATTCAGCGACTGAAGATACAGTTAGTGTGGTGTGTCGTGATATGAAAACCAACGAAAAAGGAATTAAAAGTAGGGTAGATAGATAAATATAACGTTAGCATCTATAATTTGTCCCCCGCCACTGAAGTTTAGCCGTGACCACGAGCCATGCAACTGACTCGAAATATCGGCATCAAAATCGTTACTCATAAGTACCCCTTACACATCAAATGCATAAAGTCCGCTGTACTATTAATGTCACGGGCTGCAGAAACAATTTAAAATGAGATTGGCTGAACGCTCGTATGGTACTTTTACAATTGAATAAAACAATTTGTATTATTTTTTGTGTGAGAAGAGTAGCAAACGAGCATGCAAATAACCTAATGTTAATTCGAAGCCCATAGTCATTTACGTATAACCGCAAATACGACTGAAATCCTATGTGAGCTCGAACGTAAATGTGTTGCTATGACTGTGTATTCGTAGATGTTACACAGATGCTAAAAAATACAATATTTCAGTAATTTGTCGGCGAATCTTCAGTCTAGTCAAATAAGCTCCAGTTTAGGACCGCCTGCCGCAATACTGACCTGATCATATATGTACATGTATTCGCGCCACAGCCAAAGTGTTAAACTCAATTGTATTTTTATTTTTATAACGTAAGAGTAAGAAACAGGCATGCAGGCCACCTGATGTTAAGTGGTCACTGCAGCCCGTGGACAACCGCGTCCATTCTCAAATAGAACAAAAGTTTTATTTAAGGATGAACGCAGATGCGTTCTTACTCTTGAGGACTAAGATGGTCGCCTCCAATAATGTGTATCCGGCAACCACACCTCCCCAA
>DWON01008574.1:0-12034 GCA_018251015.1 Phocides pigmalion okeechobee | reverse complement strand
AATAATGATCTTATGCTGAAATCTGTTTGAAATCATTGATGTAATATTTATCAGATCTTATATAACAGTAATAATATACTTAGAACTCGTTACTTTCGTATTTAATTTACGAGTTTATGTAATAGAACTCGTATAAAAATAAGGTATTCTCCATTCTGTTACTAATTAATCGTTTAATTTTATGTTTAAGTTTTCGTAATATTCTAATTTGATATTTCAAAGGCAAGGGCAACAGTAAACTCTTTCTGGAATCCAATAAACAACTCTTGTAGTCTTATTGAAGCCAAACAAATTTTTGTTTCATTTCAAGCCCTTCATTTTAAGTTATGAATGCATAAAAATAATAAGTGAATAAAATACTTTTTGCGTTCAAATAAAACAACACTTATTTTTTACAATGAAAGCGTGAAAAAATAGGCGTTTCAATTCAGCTTTGCAAATAAACAGTCTTGTTCCAGCAACTTTCACCCGCCTGAAGGTATCCCGGAATTAAATTACTTTGATACATAAATACACTCAATAATTAGAATAATGAAGTCAGGTGGGAAATGATAAGACGAAAACGATAGGACAATCGAACATGCAGCTAAATTGGTGATATGTTGTCACCACCACCAGTGTGCATGTTCATAACCACCTACATATAAATAAGGATTCCAATTGACATTGATCACATTTCAATAACAATTCATTTAATGTATAGTTTTTAATAAACTAGATATTGTCAGTATCTGTATAAAAATACGCCGGAAAATTCGTTTAACTGACTAAGATACCATCGTTGTAGTTAGTATGTAATGTTATTTTATGAGAATGAGGCTTTAAAAATGGATCTGGTAAGATGTATCTAACGAACTTCAATAAATATAGAAATATTTGTATTCCTCACTTGTTGCCAGCAAAACCTTTTTGGGGTTCAATAAAGTGTAGCCTCCGTGACCAGTTCGTCCCGTTTGTGACAAAGACGGACGAACGTAAAGAAAATATTTATTTCTCTTATTTGTTACCAGCGAAACATCCCTGCGACTCAGTAAAATGCGGTCTGCGCGAACGGTGCTCGCTGGACGCCCGCGGCGTGGCCGTTTGCGGCTGTGGCGCTGCATGCGAAGAGGTCGTCCGTCCCGTCTGTGGCACGGACGGACGGACGTACGACAATCCTTGCTTGCTGGAGCGCGCGTCGTGTTTGGACAACCGGGATATACGGGTCGCTTACATGGGATTTTGTGGTGAGCAAGATATATATTCTGTTGAATTTCGTTAGACAAATGTCTATTGTTTACTGTAGCACTATAAATGGTGAGCGAAATTATATCTTATTTTAATAATTTTGGAAAAGTTACCGTTAATGGGGAACAACTACATTTGAACATTTAATATGTTTTGATAGTGGTTTCGGTATGTATATATTTACGAAATCACTTTTTTTCTATCGTTTGCTACCATAAAATAGTGCATAGATTAATGAGATCTCTTTAGAACTAACTAAAAGCGGTAGTCCTGTCATAATATTTGCCATAAATGCCACAAACAGTATGAGTCACGCGTTAGAGTGTAACAAGAAGAATGTTTTCATGCATTGGAATAGCAAGTTTTTACCAAAGTGCAACTAACTAACTGATAAGTTTTGTTTGATTTTGTAACATTACTCAGCAAGTATTAGTCCGCAAGTAAATTTATCTCAGAATAGTACTACAATTCCACCGACGATGTACCATCGCCGCCATCATTAATTATATATATAATATAATAAATAAATATAATATAATAAATATTTTGTGTGTTTTGGAGTTTCTTTCGCCGACTCTTCTCCAAAACAAAACACCTTACGAGTCGGTGGTCGTTTATTGACGTTCAAAAAGAGTTCTGTAAAGGTATCTACTTTGAATAAAAAAAAAAGATTTTAATGTTTAATTGTTTGTTCATTTTATCGTGAATAGGCTCAGAGAACCCGTGTGCCCGAGCAACGTGTCCATGGGGCGGAGCGTGCGTCACGCGTAGCGGTACGGCGCACTGCGCCTGTCCCGTATGTGACGCAACCTTGGCCCCGGTTTGTGCGTCTGACCACAACACGTACGGAAGCGAGTGCAAGATGCGCATGCATGCTTGTCAAGCGAGCTTCAAAGATGGCGACTTACGAGTGCTGTATAATGGAACTTGTCGTAAGTTGATTCTAAAATACTATTCACAACATCCATCCTAGGTTTTAGTATTGGTTACTAAAAAAAAACTCACTTATAATTGATTGCTAAAATTTTTCTTGTTATCATTATCAAAATTCAGAAAAAATGCCTTGCACGCGTTTATGTATCCCATTGTATTCATCATATCGAATCCTTGGTTGATAATTTTATTATAATTACGAAAAAATGTACTTTTAATAGAAAATGAAATTATAAAAATCTGTAATGATGAAACGCAATATTATTAGTTCGTTACATAAAAAGCTACCGAGATATTACTAATATTCAGATTTACGAGATGAGCAAATATTTTCATCATTTATTCGGGTTAAAGCGACGTCTCGGAACGAATTTAAAGGTAAAGATGAAATCAATTATAAAATTCCCCTCCGAAGAGAAATCGCTATCAATTTCTCGTGATGGAAGTCTTTTCCTTTTATAAAGTTGTCAATAAAAGGCGCATAAGAATAGAGAAAAAATGCTTTTATAAGAGAACGCTTGTTTTTTAATATCGTCTACCTATGTACCTACTGACATTGTGTAGAAGTACGGTAACACTTCAATCTCAGCTTGATGTTTTTCACTTCGTCTCAGGCGGTCGTATAATCTTGTTGGAGCAATTGATAGAATTGGCCTTACGGAAAACCTATCGTGAAAATCTATATATCGCTCCTTCTGTCACTTACATAAGAGGTAAGAAACATAAAAGAAAAAGCCTGTTGCTTGTTGAATGTTTGACAAATCATTTTAAATCATCTTCGGCGGTTTCCAGACAATTGTCATCTGTCAAATTCATAAACAGTCATGCGATTTCCGTTATGGCTTTTTGTTATTGAATGTGACAATGTACCTTATTACATCACGTATTTACAGTCATCTACATAAAGATGGATACTAGACCTAATGTTTTTTATCCATCAAATCCTGAGTTAACATCATCATTTACTCATTACTATCGAACTTCTTGGTTCAGGTCATATGACAAAAGTTAAGAAAGAAAGCGTAAGATATTCTTCACCACGCTGACCACAAAATTCGCCTTTGCGAATTTTGTGAACTTTATGGGGAACTCTCAAGCGTCCATATTTCCTTACAATATTTCCTTCTTCAGTCAATAAAGTTCTAATTAATTTCCAATACGTGCTTAGTGCATTTATAGATAGATTGAGGTCTCGGACTGATATCTTGTGTATTCATTGAACATATTTTAACTTTTCCCAATTTCTACGAATACACATGTACCTACAAATCTTCTAAAAATATCACCTGTTCTAGAATAATTTAAATGACAGACTTATCCACACAGTCATCCACGTAGAGTTTTTATTTATTTCGATACGGCTTTGATGGCGGTCATTTGTTCTGTCGAGAGAATGAGTGCTAATTAATTGCTCCGAATCTATCACTTACGTTGCTCGCTGAAATGTCAATTAGAGATTAAAACGGGTGGTTGTGAATAATGGAAGTAGACACAGATAAATGGAGGAGGACAAAGGATTAATTTTCGACGATCTTATTAGCTATTTACAATACCCGATATTAAAGCAAGACGTCCCAAATTACTTTAGCAGTAACGTATTTTAATAGGAATGAAATTATTATCAGATATATTTAGTTGGGAAGTCAGAAGCAATTTGCAAATGTTAGCAGATAAGTTTTAATAACGAAGCGTAGGAGTTCAGCGGTTGGGGCGATCGATCGACGGGCTAGACCTTGATTGGCATAGTCTCTACTTGGATGAACAAATTTTGCTTCTAAAGTTAACCACTTTATTAACATCAAAAAACGTTTTTTGTGCTAAGCAGTTGGTTTGGCTTGAAAATTCCCATAGCTTTCATTCTTGGTAACTTTGATTACGTCAAAAATATAATTCATTTCACTGAATTAATAATAAGTATCGAAGATACTGTTATTGTTTTGTTTTTATCCACATGTACATGTAGTGTTATAAATGTACATGTATGTTATAGTAACAAACAAACAGAAAATGCTAATTATGTTATTAACATTTTCTTCTAATTCATGTTTATTTTTTACATGACTAATATTTACTTTCACTTCCTTTCTTCTGTCGTGGTGCCTTTAAACAACTTTTAAGTTAAATTTCCCCTCTTTCCAGTCTCTTATTGATTTTATGGTAATCATTAGAAATTAATTAAAAACTTTATTAACTTTATTTTATAACTATACTATAAACTTTATTTTATACTTGATACAGAATCTTGCGCGGATATCATCTGTCAAGGGGGCGGCGACTGTGCGGTGGACGTGGACACCGGCCGTCCAGTCTGCCACTGCAATCACAACTGCACAGAAGCGCAGGTAATGTGTTTAATGCAAACGAGTACCTCAAATGTATAACGAAGGCGACCTTAATATAATATGTTTAGGGTGAAAGTGACGTGATCGTCGACCAAATGATTAGTGGTCATTGCTGCCCGTCTGCAATCGTTTTGAAATACTTTAACAATTGTGCTATTTGATTGAAAGCAGTGTTGATAAAAATTGAGATTGTGTATTTACAAATATACAGATCACGGTACTTACAAAATTTACTGTAAAATAAATGTAAGATAAATTTGCGTGCTAAAAGAACCCATTATGAAAATGCTTCACAATTTGAATTCGAATAAAAATATCTCGCTTCACACTATTTTTGTATTGAAATAACAAGCAATGCTCTAAATCCAACTTGAATAAATACAATTTTTAATTAAAATTATAAACTGTAAATTCGTTAAACTCACAAGGTTAAACTATTAATAATAATCTCATTAAAATATCCATTCATTTCCATCACGTGAAACACGGGTATTATGTTCTCAGGTTAAAATTAAGTTGAGAATGAAATTTCCGTCACTTAGTCCGATTTGAACGAACATAATTCCGCAACAATGGCCACTTAATTCAACAAAACAAGGAGATCATAGCCGCTTGTTCTACAAGCCGGATAATAACTTGTTTAGAAATAATAACTTTTTGATGATCCTACATATTGTTTTAAGTTTTAGTAACAGTTTGTTTTAGTTATAAAGATATCTCTTTATACACTCAGTCTTAAACTAGGATTCCTTGTGTAGTTATTAACATTGATACATAAAAAACAGTCATATCTAGAAAAAATCTAAATTTATCATTTAATATTTGCCTGAGCAAGTTTCGAACTTGAATCTCTACTTAAAATTGTATGGTAACCGCTATGTTTCACTGGTATTTAATGTTACAATAGCATTTGCAAGTATATGTAACATATTAATTGTAGCTTTTGCGGAAGAAATTTATCATCATTTGTCTGGTCTGTATTGGTCCATTAATCATGTCCGTCAAACCAAATTAATTTTAATTATGTCCATTTACCTTTTCTAAAATTTCATTTGCGAAACACATCTCCCTTAATGTATGTATATGGCATTAAGATATGATATACACTATTACATTAAAATATGTAATCTGAACTTTAATATAACGCCAATATTAGCTATTATTATAAATTGACAGTATTTGCTACATAAAATGTTTAATTGGTGAAATGAAAAAATCCAAATTAGTTTTATTCAAAATCGATCCATTCTTCACACAATTTTTATGAACGTCAAAAACTACTATCGACTAGTAACTTGCTTAGAAATAAATCTTTAAATCTTAAAACTAGTTTACCTTACTTAGTTACTTACTAGTTTATTTAATTAGAATTTTCCTATTATTTGTTATGTATCTATAAAAATATAATATTAACTATTAACTTAATTTATCAAATGTTGATATACCATATCTTCTTAATCTACGTTTTTATAATAAAAAGAGAATAAAATGTACTTCTTTCTTTATTAAATATCTAATAAAAGTGTACAATGTTTACGCAACAGGAATCAGACGTCGTTTGCGGGTCCGACGGGCAGAGTTACCCGTCACAATGTGAATTGGACTCGGCGGCTTGTCGTGAACAGAACGAGCTGCGGTTGGCTTACAAGGGCGATTGTGGTGAGTGTTAGTTGTACTAATTATCTTTACTGCTAAACAACTTAGTTTAACATATTTTTCAGAATAAATCAGTTTAAAGAACAGTTTCTTTTTAACTAACGTCCTTTCCTCGGCTGGACGGGTGCCTTTTGTGACATCCCATTACAAATCTTTGAAATTCTCGGTTTTTCTCTACTATAACAAGCATGTATTTACTTATAAACTTTTATCTCTAAATACTTCTTCTATTGATGAAAACCACATGAAAATCCGTCGCGTACTATGAAAGATCTAAGTGTACAGATGGCGGGTACTTGTAATATTTAATCTTTCACGTGCCACTGTACTTGTGTTCTTATTTGTCGTTTAAGAATTTGGACGTAAAAATGTAAGTTGTTAGTGTAAATAATTCAGAACTTCATTAATCAGTTATTAAAAATCTATCATCTTTGAATATTTAAGTGTATAACGGGCGTTTAAATTACCAGGAATTATAAGAAAATTCGTCACTGCAACTGAATTTGACAGTTGGTAGGTGTACGGCATTGGCAAATGCATTGCGGTTGGCTTTTAGAGCCGACTGTGGTGAGAGACAGTGGCACTATAATTACGAAACGATCATAGGTCTGTAACGCTGGCAAACGTATCAGTTTAAGGTACCGACCTCAGCTCATCATGAACCGTTGACCACTAGTGACCAATCTTCTACATACTTTATCAATCCGTATTATCCGTATATAATTAATCCGTTATCTTCCCTCTGTTTATTATTTTTTTGTTTTGCAATAGACAACGTCAAATACAAATAGTCTGTAGGTAATAAAATTTCGAAATGTTTATATGGTTACAAATTAATAACGCGCAATTTGTACATTTTACTATGTAACTAGTACTTACGATTAGTTCTTTTGTATTGCTGATATTTTGAATCATTTGCATGGACTGTGTTCGCGTCCAATCATGCCACTGTTTCGAAATATAGGCAAAAAAGCATTAACTGTGATTACCGTTAGATAGTAAAGCAAAATGTTTATGTTTAAATACGGTTTGGTAACAAGTCTTCACTATTTTTAATGTCTTAAAAAGATACCTGTTTCAGAATAGAAAGACATGTTTATGTTTCAAGAAGGATTCGTAAAGAGTTTAAGATGAGTTTTGCACTTAAACAAGTCTTTACCATTTTCACTGTCTTTATTACTTTCATATTGAAAGTAAATATAGTAATCTCATTGTAATGCGCGTATAATTGACAGAAAAATGAAATATAAAGTAGAATTCGCCTCAGTAATATTTTACGACTGGCAGAATAAAACGGAAAGAAATCCGTACGCTAATACTTCGCAACTTGAGTTCCCGCGCTAAAATTATAGGCCATAGCGGTTTAATTGCTCTGTTTGGCCACAACGTTCCTGACTAATTAGTACACTCCGGATAATTTTACTGAAACAATTTCCCCCGCTTCAGGATATTCCACTATTACTGACTAACGACGTCGATGCACGGCATTCACAAAAAATATATGGGTTTCAGAAATTTCTATCGTTATATCTTTATCCGCGTTACAATTTTTCTTTATTGTGGTAATGGAAGGTTATCTGTTGCATATATTTAGGTTGGTTCAAAATATTATTTACCTGTACTGTGTAATATTGGTAAAAATAATAAATGCTCCCGCTACAGTGTGGTTGCTTGGTGAACGGTCCTTTCTGATATTTTTGCCTACTTGCCTATTTCCAAACGAATTCATTAAAAATCATTAAAAAATAATTGCATTCATTAAAAAACATAAATATAATTCACCGCAGGCACAGGAAGCGTATGGATTTTACTCCGACAATTCAAAAATTCCCATCCGGAGGGCTCTTGGATAAAACTCATCCGGGGACAAATGATAAACCAAGACAAATAATGAATGAATCAGATATAAATTTACAATATTTAAAAAATAATTTGATATTTTTAACATCAGTGTTAAAGTAATTTCTCTAAATTCACATTCAGCAAACAAAATAAAAAGAGTTTAAAATTTTGTTAAACACTGTTTAAATACCAGGCAATCCATTACATGCAATCTATGAGGTTAAATATTACCTAACATTCGTAGTAAATTTATCGGCTCGAAAAAACTATTTCAGTCGAACGTGAAAATCTGACCGTAATAGAAATATGCGAAGAAAAGATTCATATTCGAAGGTATGAATTATAATTTCCGAGGAATTAAGTGAATGAGGTAGGGTAACAATACGCTTTTGTACCAATGAACGTGGCTGGCCAAAATTTTAATTACTAGTCATCAGTTTAATAAGGGAAAGGTCGCACAAAGGATGGTATATGAAGATTAACTTGCCTGTAATGGCCTCTATCGTACGGGTTCCGTATGTGACTCAATGGTTTTTATCATTCCTAATGTCTGTGCATTTTCTTTACCACAAGCCTTTTTAGTTTATTATTTTACCTATATTCTCAAAATATGCGGTATTCGTTTGGGGTTAGTCTTTATTTGCTCTTAAGAATATGTACAATTCACTTACAGAGAAAACTATTATATTATATGGCACCCAGCGTAAGTAAAATGATATTGATAAATAATAGTATTACTATATTAAGTATAACTATTTTGTATATAAAACAGAAAGTTTTTCGAGAAAGAGGGTAGATGAAGTAAAGTCTAATATAATTATAACATATATATTTATACTTTCAACTCTATATTTATTAGGTTTTTAGTGTTATCATTCAGCTCTTATTTATTATGGAAAATTCTATGACGCGATGAGTTTTTGTTTAAGTTCAGATAGGCCTAATTAATAATAAATTTAATTGAAAATAGTGGCCATATACATAAAAGTGGTAACATTTTCATTCATCATCTCAGCCTTTTCGCGTCCACTGCTGGACATAGGCCTCCCCCATAGATATCCAGCGTGACCTATCCTGTGCGGCCCGCGTCCAACGAACTCCTGCGACCCTTATGAGGTCGTCCTTCCATCTAGTTGGGAGTCGTCCTACACTGCGCTTTCCGGTACGTGGTCTCCATTCCAGAACCTTGCTGCCCCATCGGCCATCGGTTCTACGAGCTATATGGCCAGCCCATTGCCACTTCAACTTGCTAATCCTTCGGCTTATGTCAGTGATTTTAGTTCATCTACGGATTTCCTCATTTTTGATTCGATCTCGTAAAGAAACGCCAAACTTAGCCCTCTCTATAGCGCGTTGAGCGTCTCTGAGCCTTTTGCATTAAGCCCGCAGTCTTAAAGGAAATATATATTTTTTTAATTTATTTATGCATACAAAATAAATTACAAAGGGTAAAATTATCATTAAAACTAAGTAAGTTTTGGACTAGGTCAAACCGTGGACTTTTCGAAAAGTTTTCTCTTTTTCTCACGTTGTTTTCCTTTACCGCAAAGCTTTGGCTTGCAGGCCGCCTGATGTTAAGTGATCTCTGCATCCTGTGAACGTCCACCTTCGGCCTCAAACAGTACTTATAAGTCAGTTCTGGCATCGTGCATAAATATGTTCCTACTACTGAGAATTCAGATTACCATCTCGCTTGGGTAAATGACATCGCACCACTGAAACCAAAACACGAACTGCTTTACTACTTTAAGACTACCCTTATTTATAAAAGTGAAATACCAATCGATTGCAATCAGTACAAAAGTGAGTATTGCCATTCACATACATGTGTAATCTTATGAGTGGGCTGGTTCATACCTCGCTCAGAGAATTGCGATCGCTATTCAGTTGAAAATACGACCAGTATTTTGGCACCATGCCGCATGGTCACGGGCAACATGTATGTTGTTTAAGTCAGACTTATTATATTTTGTTTTTAGGAGTTCTTTGATATATGTATGATTAATTATTCTTTACATAAATAAATAGCTTACAAAATATTAAGGCTTACCTACAGGTTTACAGAGGCCTTATTGCTCCTGAGGAATAAATTGAAACGTCTCGTAAAAAACATTTTCTTATCCTTCAAAGGAAAATACATTTAATATGCGACATATATTTGAAAAGTATACAACCTGTATAATATTATTATGATGATACATTAAAATATGGACAAATTGCTTATCCACTAGGCGTACTAATGCGTCTAAAAATACAATATTTACACTTAAAAAACCTGAAATATGCATATGTATTGCTGCGTATGTGTGTGCGCCCACGTCTGTTTATGTGTGTCTGTTTGTGTGTTTATGTGTGTGTTTATGTATGTGTGTGTTTATGTATGTGTGCGTGTGTATGTGCGCGTGTTATTTATGCTTGTTAGTGCGAGGAATAAAATATTTCTTTTATTTTTCAATACGTTTTCATATTACTACATGTATTACCAAAACTTCAAGTCCATTCCATTTTTTGCAGTCTGATCGCAACCTTTCCGATAATCAGCATTGAACCATAAATAAAGATAAGTGAAAGCGGACGGGAACATACGGATTGTTGTCAGTTGGAATGTTTAACGAATCACCTAGTTCCGTACGAGTAGCGATAGTCTTGTTTCTAAATTTGCATGGTATCTATCTGGAGCGGAGTGTTATGGATACGAAAACTCGGGTTTGGATTTTGATTTTTTTACATGAGAAGAATAGCAAACGAGCATGCAAACCACCTGATGTTAAATAGTCGCAGCCTATCTACAAACACGACGGAAATCCTATCTGAGCTCGAACGTAGATACGTTGCTACCCCTGAGGAATAAGATGGTCGCCTCGCTTCAAAGTGTAGCCGGCAACCGCGCATCTCCAACCGAAACACAGGTAATGCTTTATGGCGGATAATAAGAGCGGCGGTGGGACTTCCCCCGGCGAATTATAGTTCTCTCACATTTAGAGATATGCATACAACAATAATGACATTTCGAGGTATACAGTTTTCCATTTTTTTAACGTAATTATTTAGAGTAGACATGTATTACCTACCTAAATCATTCTAGAACAGAATTACGCCATCTATGAAAAAAGTTCAAAAGTTTAAAACTCGTCTCCTGTAAAATCGAGGTTTTCAAAATGTCACACTCTCGTTGCAAATGGCCAACTTATGTCTCTTAACTCAGTTTGTCTCTTAGCAAAGGCGTTCTATATGTCTCTCCTCCGACTTCTCTCTATCGCGACTCTCTTCGAGTAAGTTCCACTGTCAGTTAAATATATCTTCTCATGGTTGCCTGGAAGAGATCGCTAACAGCGATAAGACCGCCTTTTATTTACACTTTTGTTTTCTTGTTGTTATTACCTTTATGTATTTTCTTTCTTGATGTACAATAAAGCATATTTGTATTGTATTGTATTGTATTGTATTGTATTTTAGTGTATTGTATTGTATATTGTTGTTTACAAGTGTAATTAAGGACTTCTTTATGAATTTCTTGGATACCAATTTGTGACTTCTGTACTCAATCTTTCCTCTTTGTAGCGCATCGTATAACGTGTTCATTTTCATCAGTTTCTATTCTGTGTAAATTATTTGTAACTACCTCTTTCCCTTACTTCTATGTTAGTAACTCTATCTATTATCTATCTCATAGATGCAATGGATGTATGAAATACTAATTTAGGTCCGCGACTTAGAGGCTTAGACGCATTGGCTCCAATATATTATTAAAATATATTTCAATAAATCATGCAGCTATATTTTTACTCTATATTTTGATATTCTAAATTCAAAGGGATGTAAAAATAAAATCAAAAATTCAAAAAAAAATCCATCTTCAAAAATACGATATGTTTAAGTAAATAGACAAAGTATACTTACTTAAATATTTCGTATTTTTATTTTAAAAGTGGTAGAGCCGTTAGGGCTCGTCCGGGGCGGTACCACCGCCACCCTTATAACCCGCCGTAAAGCAACATGTTCTTCGTGTATTGTGTTTCGGTTGGGGAGGTGTG